>JAECUM010052911.1:0-10785 GCA_016617855.1 Megalonaias nervosa
TATATATTCTAAAACGAAGCAAACTATTTTATTTGCATGATATACAAGCGTGAGGTTAACGCCACGTGATCAACGTTGGATAGGCGCTTGGTGGCTGGGCTTTCTTTTGTCCTGTGGTCTGTTCTGGCTTATCGCTTTGCCTCTGTCGGCCTTCGGAGCTGAACTGCCGAGTACGTTGGAGAGAGAGAGAGAGAGAGAGAGAGAGAGAGAGAGAGAGAGAGAGAGAGAGAGGGAGAGAGAGAGAGAGAGAGAGAGAGAGAGAGAGAGAGAGAGAGAGAGAGAGAGAGAGATTGTACTTTATGTGGGTAGAGACAGCGATTTATACGTGTCCGGGATCGCCTCCGAATAACATTCCATAGATTGGTACTCACATGCAGCCATAATTCTTTGTAAACATTATTGAAAATTGAAGAGTACACATCCACCATTTTCAAAAACAATATTCACCAACTTTCAATTTTCATCCAGCTAAATGTAGGAAATTTAAATAACCACGGACCTTTCCGTTTCATCCAGCTAATCGTAAATGAGTTAGAATCCAAACTGGTAAGTCCCTACTGTAAGTCAATTCTTCTCCTTTGACATATTCACTTGTAAAATTTTGCAATATGTATTATTTATAGCAGCAAAAGCATTATTTTTTCAACAAATTACTTTCGTATCTATGCTGGACTTTTTGGTCATATAATAAGTCTCCAAAAAGATTTTAGTAGCTAACGCATCCAAGTATGAAAACATACTCATGGATGATGGTTCTTCGGAAGCTAAAGTCGGTTATGTATAATACCACAAATTTGCGAATTTGGACTTCGAAGTGCTGTCATGAAATCAATTTTAACTTTAGTAAACGAGGCACTAGAAAATAAAATGAAAATAAAAGTTCAGAAGTGTTACCTAGTTGGCATCGGAAACTGAAGACCGCGGTAACAAGACCGAAATTAGTTGTGATCTTAGATGGAAATATGACACTATTTTTTAATGAATTTAGAGACTACAAAAAGTGGTCGAAAATAGGTTGTGTACTTCGTTCAGGGGTGATCGATTGTGGAGCTTTTAATGTGTGCTGTTCTGTACATCTATAGTTTACTAAAAGTTTTGTACATGACTGTATCTCTTTTTGCGTTTCACTTCTGGCACGTAGATTGCTTAGAACCTATAAATATATGTTGTCAAGTTTCTAATAATAAAACCTGTTTACGAGTTTGGAGTTATTTATGGTTGGCTAGTTAGTCAGGTGGTTGAGTACTGCGACGAATGTTACTCTAGTAAGTATTGTGAAATATTGGATTGAATGGTAAGATTTGCCACGTGGGGATATATTGAGGTATATAGTCGTAATAGACTCTTGGAGGTATATATAAGGAGAGAACTGAGCATTTAATACATTCCTATTTCGGATTCTTATTTCATATTTTCCTGTGTTATTACCAGTCTGCAGACATGTTTAATGTTATGTTTAGATATAATTTGAGGGGAAACATTTATTTGGATTATTCATTGGAACTACACAGTGCCCATCGGACAAAAATATCATTTGGGAATATTGTGAATTATTCAAAGGAGTTCTTGACAATGCCATTTTGATACATCTGGAATATTGGCAGACCAGAAAAATCACGAATCTGGAATTCATTCAGAATATTAGATTCAATAGCGGAGATTGAAATGAAAGTTCTACAAATGCAGAGATTAAAAATATTGCAAATATGAAGATAGAACAATTAAAAATATTAGAAACATAACCCCATTTCAATAAAACTAAACACACTGTCCTGAAAAGCAAACTGTACAAGCTAAAGATCTTATACTTTTGAAAATGGGTATGATATGAAGAAAAAAAGACTAGAGTCACAAAATAACTTCATGGAAAAGGTAATTAAATAAAAACTAAAGTTGCAAAATATAGCATCATGGAAAAAAACATAAATAATAACTAAACTTAGAAAATATCAAAATCATGAAATATAGTGTCAGCGGTTTTTTTGTATAAACCACACTATGAATTCTTTTGAAAATTCCAAGATGTTCTTTGATTGTACGTTTTATACTTCCTAATTGAATTCACATCAAACTCATGTCTCATTCAACTGTCAGTGGACACTGGCTATGATATGCATTCTGAACGAGATTAACACTTCAGGAGGCATGGTAGTAGCTGAAGACTGAGATAAGGTTGTAAATTAAGATTGGAGGCATGGTTGAAACTGTAAATTTGGAGGCATGGATGTAATTGTAAGACTGTAGGCATGGATGTAACTGTAAGACTGTAGGCATGGATGTAACTGTAAGACTGTAGGCATGGATGTAACTGTAAGACTGTAGGCATGGTTGTAACTGTAAGACTGGATACATAGTTGTAACTGTAAGACTGTAGGCATGGATGTAACTGTAAGACTGTAGGCATGGATGTAACTGTAAGACTGTAGGCATGGATGTAACTGTAAGACTGGATACATAGTTGGAACTGTAAGACTGGATACATAGTTGGAACTTGTTAGACTGGATACATAGTTGGAACTGTAAGACTGGAACTGTAAGACTGGATACATAGGTGGAACTGTAAGACTGGATACATAGTTGGAACTGTAAGACTGGATACATAGTTGGAACTGTAAGACTGGATACATAGTTGGAACTGTACGATTGGAGGCATGGCTGAAACTCAAGAGTGAAGGTAACGTTGTAGCTGTAAAATTGTAGCCATATTTGTAACATTAAGAATAGATGCATGGTTGTAACTGTAATATTGAAGGCGTGGGTGTGAAGGTAAGATAGGATGCATTGATGTAATTGTAAGATTGGAAGCATGGATGTAGCTGTAAGTTTGCATAATCTGTTTAGTAGTGCATTCATATATCTTTCCATCAATATTTTCTAAAGCGGCCAGAAACGTCCGCGAGACCAGATTAAATCAGACGTACAAAGATGACGGAAAGTCACATGAAGGTTCTGAAAGCAAGCCTATGTCCATTCGAACTCTTCCACCAACCCTATTTCGTCTCTTGAGGAACCCGACATATATCTGCATTACGATTAGTGGAGCATGCGAGGGGATGGTTATTTCCGGAATGGCGACATTTCTGCCGAAATTTCTTCAAAACCAGTTCAATCTGCCTGCCGGTTCTGCAGCCATACTTACTGGTAAGCCCAGAATGAATAGTCTGTTTAATCTGTGAAACCTTGAGACCACGGGCAAAGCTAATAGTTGTTGCCTAGCTTAGATCACTATTGTCCCCACATCTACCAACAACCCACCACCTACCATAACACAATAGGTTGGTAGGGGTCTATTTCCACCATTAACTGGCTAAAGATTTGGTTGTCATCGATATCACTTATCTTCAGTCTGGTTTATGCCATGCATTGATGAACACAATTTCTGTCTGGTCCAAAATGTAGTTTGGTTCTTCACTAAATATGGAACTAGGTGGGTTTTTTTTTTAATCAAAGTTAAATACCGAAACAAATGTTATTAATAATATTAAGAAATGTTGGTTACTTCTACGATACGCATTGAAACAGATGTTATTTCTACACTAAATAATGAAACAGATGTTATTTCTACACTAAATAGTGAAATAGATGTTATTTATACACTAATGGTGAAACAGATGTTATTTCCACACTAAATAATGAAACAGATTTTATTTCTGCACTAAATAGTGAAATAGATGTTATTTCTACACTAAATAGTGAAACAGATGTTATTTTCACACTAAAATAGTGAAACAGATGTTATTTCTACACTAAATAATGAAACAGATGTTATTTCCACACTAAACATTGAAACATGTTATTTCCACACTAAATAGTTAAACAGATGTTATTTCCAAACTAAATAGTGAAACTGATGTTATTTCTACACTAAATATTGAAACAGGTGTTATATTTACATTAAAAGCTGATCTGATTAAAAAACGAAACTTCCAAAACAACTGAGATCCGAGGTCATGTTCTGCTGACCTTTCCATTCACCAATCAAATTAAAGCCTTCATACATATGAAAGTAAAAAAGACTTCATTCGGAACATGTTTCCCGCTATAGTTCTACCCAACACGGAATAAAACTCTTATTATGATTGGATTCTAGACATAGGTGGGACCGCTAATGCTAAGGGTCGGAATAGCATGAACCTCTCCTTACCTATTACTCTTACATTTACTTAATTTAAGTAGACTTCCATTTAATCAGATTGCCAAATAGCTAACGAAATGCTATTTACAACAGTCTGAGCAGCGTGTTATTTCCACACAGAAGTTAATGGAATCGATTACTAATATACAGTTAATTTATTAACGATTCACATAAACTAGGTAAGGTAGATATTTGGAGGAGGATGGATTGAAAATGACGAGTTACAATTATTGATCAGAATATTTTGTGTGCTGGCATTTCGATTATCTTTTGAAATCGAGATATAATATAATACCTCGCCCTGAAATATAACTGTTTTAGTTAACAATAGGCCGGTTAGACGATCAGAAGTCAATCTTAAATAGCAGGGGAATGGAGAGTTATTCAGAATACATAAATAGGCTTTTCCATGCTGATAAGTAATGAGTTTCACTCTATAGGTGCTATATCGATTCCCGGAGCAGCTGGTGGGACATTTGTAGGCGGCCTGTTGTGCAGGTGCATGAAACTGAAAGTCAAGGGCATGACCAGAATTTCCTTCATCGCGTGCCTCCTAGCAGTTATTTGCTACACAGGCCTCTTCATCAGATGTGAACAGCCAAAAATGGCGGGGATCAGCCATCACTATAGCAACAGGTAAAATCGGAAGGAACTGTGTTTTGATATAAAAACCGTAAATTCATTGGATACGACAATTTTCTTGTATTTCTGGTATAGTAAGGATTGAACACATATTATTATTTACTATTTGTAACATATTTTTATTATAATTGTTATAAAAAAGGTTATTTTAACGACTGGTTGCACTTTCGATTCAATAGTGTTATGTCAATAGGACCATATAGATTTTATTTTACTTAAACCCGGCTTCGTATTTACATGAATACTGCGGTCGTGAGAATGGATTACACAAAAATGTGTGCGTCGTCCGTATTCAGTTGAGATTCGTCTGTCAAAGATAGATAACTGAAAACGCGTTCTAAAAAAATAATGGGCAATTTCTAACCACACTTTGCATAATAAACGTCTGTATGAAGCTCAGTCAAGATTTGCACAAATGATCCGCCATCATTATGGCCATGGTTGCATCAAACGGAGTACTACTTGTAAAAAGTACTGATCAGAGTTTAAACAAATTTGATAGATTTCTTTCCGCCATAATGGCTGTGCGAATGGTGCCCATCTGATGTGAAATTGTACAGCCTTGTCTATAAACATCAAAATCTTTAAATAAATTTCTTTTCTTGAACCGCTGAACAAAAGTTGACAACGTTTTGTGAAAAATTTTGGAATTAATGATTTTAAATGTTTGTAGAAAAGATAAAGACTGGACATTAAATATGGCCTCCGTTACTAACACTAGACAAACTTTCAAACGTCTCATTCTCAGAAGGCACAGAATAAAGTCTCGCCAACTGACAGAAAGCATCCTCGTATGTTGTTCTTTGAATTCTGCACAAAAGATGCAGGTCTGGTATCCAATACGGTATCCCTTATAAGTAATAGAAAAACCTCCAAATATCTTCTCTTCCAAAGCCGCTGCGTAGAATGTGTCCCAATCTATCGAAAAGCACTCTAACATGAGGACCTTACAATTGTATGCAGATAAATCTTATCATCATACAACACAGCTTATTCGCCGTTAAACAACGCGTCGGGCCAAACAACAGAATACGTGTCAAATAACTTCTTCTCCAAAGTGCTCTGACATTAAAGTATTTCCATTCTGTCCAATGATGCAGATCCGCATTAAAGCTGGATGTTGCTGCATGAAACAGAATAACATTTAACAAACTTCACGCACAGAAGTCCGAGCAGAGTTTGACTGGATATGACAAAAAGTGTCTTTAAATGAAGTCCTTTCATGTTTGTATTATTGGTGTAAATCAACTGTCAGATTTATCAACTGCTACTAAATATAGAACACCTTTAGGTGACTTCTTGAAATAAATCTGGTCACACAATTCACCCCTGCATACGGTCTTTTAAGCTTGCACAAATGATGGCGAGCTGCCATTCAATTCGGTTGCCATTACTATATTGGAGAAAATAAGAAGAAAAAGAGAACTTTTAATATCGGAGAGCATCATTCTATTTCTTGGCTATCTGCCCTGTCATTTTGCTTTGAGTTAGACTGACCAGCTGCCGACTCATTTTGCTTTGATGTAGATTCTCATGTAAGCGATCCCTTGCCATTCAGACGTCTTATTTTGTGCAGGTCTGAAGACGAACTCTCGCTCACCGCCCAGTGTAACTCTGAATGCAGTTGCAGGACTAAGTTTTATGAGCCAGTCTGTGATAGCGACGGTCTACGTTATTTCTCCTCCTGCTATGCTGGATGTTCCACCACAGTCAGTCCTGGAAAGGTCCGGCATCTTAATCAATTAAGCTTATTAATCAATATTAAGTAATCCGTTTTAAATTTATCAGCTGTACGTTTGCGGACCATTTTGCCTCCTCGTAATATTGCAATCAGTATGTTACTTACAAGATTTATTTAAATAAGAATTAAGAAAGCTTCCGTCTGTATTTTACACGCCAATCCTCACAACTGTATTAGTTAGATATTATGGGATACTTGATCTGTTGTACCTAGTTTAAATCTGTTAACCAGCCTTCATCCATTGTAAAGTGGGTTACAATTTTGTTTTATTAGGATGTAACTATTCCAAATTTTTGGGTGAAATTATTATGAAAAATAAAACATAAGCCACCTCTATCTTTTCTACACAGTTGTATAAAAAAATCCCTGTGTCACTGACTTTCAAAAAACAATTTATAACAAAAGAAAATCCTTAGGTCACCTATTATACTCAAACTAAAATATAGGTGTTGTATCAACAAGACCACCGGCCCAGGTTCATTGGCCTTCAAACTGTTTCTGTTCCTGATCCACCTAACCCCGCTTCTGGGACAAAATTATTTAACACAAGACACAGCAAAAGGAAGCTAATTCCATTTGAATTAATTTGTAACACCTTTAATATTCTACTATCTCGTGATTGAAGATAGCTAAAATGGAATAACGTATTACAAAATCTAGAGTGACATAACTGATTATGAGTTCACGGGAAAAATATGAACCCGATTAATGGTGAAATAAGGGTGGCATAAATTATGTTGATATGTGAATTATAATTCTGTACAAGAAGAAGAAGAGATGATGGACAAAGATGATGAACTTTTTTTTTTGCCAGATTGTAACGAACTCAGAATTGAAGGGGTACCGAACCGAAATCAAAGTAATAGATCATATATTATTTATTTTGATGTTCTCAGGCATAAAATAGAACAATTATTACCGTTTATGTTTTTGATGTTACAGTCACCGTAGAAACGTTATGTTAATATTTCATTTTAGCTTATAAAATCAGCAAAAGAGATTTCAACAATATATTTCAGATGTAAACTTTAGAATAAACTATGCAGTTGGTAATATGATAATTAAAATTGGTAGTATGGCAAGCTGGGTGATAAGATAATGAAAATCTTTAGTATGATAACTGGATATGTACTGAAAATTGGCACTAAGGTAAGTTGGTGATATGTAATGAAAATTGGTAGTATGGTAAGTTGGTGATACGATAAAGAAAACTGGTAGTATGGTAAGTTGATGAGGTGGTAATGGAAATTGGTTGTATGGCAAGTTAAAATAATATTTTACAACCGTCAACAAATTGATGTAGGCAGGGAACATTGTACCGTAAATATCACCGTAATAAAATGCAACAACACAGTCTAATAAGCAGCCTGTAATAATTCGACGAAAGGCAGACTACAAAGGTAATAAGGTCAATACTAATTATGTCGACTTGATAATAAAAACGCTAAACCATGAAACACTATACCATGAAACAAAAGCATTAATTATCATGCATATCGCTGCGGGAGCTAAAATAAATAAATTAACAGATTATTATAACAGATAGATAGATAGATAGATAGATAGATAGATAGATAGATAGATATAGCTCGCAGACAGTATGTAAGCTCACGCAGTATGTGAGTTCATCCAAAGCCGAAATAATCTATCAGATTCCTATCAAATATAGGACAGAAATATCTTAATTGACTCTGGTAGCTTTAGTTTTTAATTCATTTAGGAAGATGAAATTCGTGAACTGTAAGTCGAAAATATAAAACATTGTTAGAACAAATTGTAGAAAAGGTAAATGCTGAAATGTGACGTGAAGGAAATAAGTAAGTCCGTACAACCGATAATACATTACAACGACAACTTCAACTGTTGCAGAAAGCATTAAATGACGAGAAGAAGCATGATGATGACTATATTCAAAGGTTAGATATAGACTTCAAAGCTGGTGTGAAAGAATTGGAAGATAAACTAGCAGGTTTATATAATAGTGCATCACAATTACAATTCTGAGCAAGTCAATACAATAACAGAGGACTTCAAAAGAATATGATACATTATATGCAACTACGATTAAATCCATGAAAACCACTCATCTGTTTAATATTTGAGCAACAACAAAAAAATAAAGGATCGAAAAGATCCATACTTTGAAACACTCAAATGTGGAACATCTACAAAAATAGAAAATTGTCTAACCGTTCATTAGGTACACAATTATAAAGAAATTCTTAATACAGGTGGGGCTGTGCAAGAAACAAATTTGAGGAATTAGATGTAACGATGAAGCGATTACGAAGAAATTTTAATGATGGTAAACAATAAATAAATAACCGTTGAAAGAGACAAAATTACAAAAGAAGATAAGAATTAAAAGACATTAACAATGCAGCAGATAAAACAAAGTTTGCACTAGTTGAATGAAATGACACAGCCCAATCAGAAATAGAAACATCATTAACTACGTTGAACACTGATTTAAGGGCAATGAGTATTTCAATAGATGTTCTTATTAAATAGTTGAATGATCATAATTCCAAGGTTAAATAAATTGTATGAGGACCCCTAACCCTAACCCGCCTGGAAGTGCATTATTGTCATCTTATTTTTAATTTTTTCACAGTCCCAAAGTTGATGTAATCGTTTGTTGGCTATAAATAACACCAGATTATATATATATATATATATATATATATATATATATATATATATATATATATATATATATATAGATATAATATATATATGTATAGTATGTACGCTGTATCAATGATATGCCACGAGATGTATAAATTTTTCATTAAAAAGGAAACGAAGCTTGCTGAGTTTCCTTTTAATGAAAAATTTATACAACGAGTGGTATATCATTGATACAGCGTACATACTGTACATATATTCTATTTATACCACATACAAATGCATATATTTGCCCTTTGAACGGAGTTCAGATTTACTACAGGCAGCCGTGTATTGACCTAGTGAATGAACTCCTCACATCCCCGAGTGTGTCCGCTACAAAATGTAGTTCTCTGCCTTAGTGGCTATTTACAATCACCTCTGCATATTGATAAGTTGATTGTTTTCTTTTCTTGGTTTCTATTTTTCTCCACATTGATTAACTCCATATAATACGCACTTATGATTTAAACATGAAAGATGGTTTTAATGATAAAAGTAGAGCAGTAGCAACACTTGGATAGCTACAACATTCAGATACCGGCGCATGGAAATTACTGTGGAATAGAAACTAAGCCAACTGACGAACCAACAAGAGGTAATTAAAATATTTTAATATATTTACAGTCGATCTAAGTCATTATTCTGCTTTAGCAACCGTACAACCGACCACAAACACACACACACACACACACTCTCTCTCTCTCTCTCTCTCTCTCTCTCTCTCTCTCTCTCTCTCTCTCTCTCTCTCTCTCTCTCTCTCTCTCTCTCTCTCTCTCTCTCATTCTTTGGTCGGTTTGACTTAACTTTTACCATCATTCATAAGTCCAGAGATATCGTGGGATGAGAAACGAAAATCCTCTACGTTCGCCATTTCATAGATTTTAGCCTGTATCCTGCTACGATGGTCGATCGATCGATCGATCGAGAGAGGCCTTTGGACATTTTCATATTTAAATATTAATAATAATCGATTATTTAGAACATTATGGTATGTTTAAGAAAAAACAAAAAAAACCAAAAACACCCCCCCCCAAAAAAAACATAACATTAAATATATCACAGTATGTGTACCACGTAACCGAGGAATTTACTGGTTTGCAACATTGTATCATTGATAAACACTGTAAATAAATCCCAAGGAAAGAGCACACGTATCGTTAGGATGAACCATATTCTTGTAGGTTACTTGGTGTAATTTCTATTTCAAGGTTTTAATCCAGCCCAAATTCCTTTTCTCTCTCATTCAACATTTCTGCTCAGTTTGTCCGTTATGCATGAGATGGGAGGGGAGAACAGAAAGCAGAAAGGATTGTGATGAAAATGTGTACCATATTAAATTAATTTAGAAAACGGGGATTATTAATACTTTTCATCGTTATTTTTCATACGACATTGGTGACTAATGTGCTGAAATTGATCATTGATCTAGAATCAACTGCTTGCGAGAATGTTTATATATGCGTATTATTGCGCCATGGGCGGATCACAATTTGATATACCAATAGTATTGGTATATCAAATTGCTTTATACCAACACTTTAAATGCATGTTCTTTTTTAATGTATGTGGTATAAATATATATATATATATATATATA
>JAECUM010052913.1:0-13266 GCA_016617855.1 Megalonaias nervosa
GGGCACGTCCGATGCTCCGATCGTAAGATTGGTTGTGCGATAAGAATATGTGCGGCAAGACGTCGATGTACTTAAGAGTGTGTTGATGCGCAAAATATTTCCACATTCGATCTTTCAAGGTGCGTTGAAAACGTTCCAGAATGCTGGCTTTGGTTTCCGGATTCTCGGTGGTGAAAAAATGAATGTCACGTTTCTTCAATTTCTTTTTGGAAAGCTTGGTTCAGAAATTCGGTGCCTTTGTCGGTTTGCCATCAAAGAGGGTGACACCTGCTTTGCTTCAACATTAGTTTCAGGGCTCGCACTAACTCACTGCTCGATTTCGAAGTCACTGGCACGACTCAAGCAAATTTGGAAAAGACGTCGATGACACAAAACAAATATTTGTAGCCACGATTGTAGGTGGCCAAATGAGAGACATCGGCTAAATTGGCTTGCCATTGATGATCGATGCCCTATACTCGGGTGCGACTTTTGGAAAATTTTCGTCGAATGGGTTTGTGTAAGGTGTACGTGGCTTGTTCTTGTAACCAGCGTTGCACTTGAGGTAAACGAATACTTTTCAGTCGAGTTTTGGCAACACGATACAATTTCTGAACTCCTCCGTAACCTGCAGGATGGGATGGATTATAGTAAATGCTGGCTAAAACCTTCTCCATTTTTAAATAAGCGATCCACTCTTCGCTTATGGTAGACTGAAGTGGTTTAGAAACGGCTTTACGTGTCCGATGTGCCACGGATTTAGAAGTCGAAGATAGTTTTGGTGGTAGTGGCGGCGGTGGTGGTGGTAATGGAATGGCTTTGGTCTTCATTTCTGTTTTCACTTCTGCTTTCCCTTCTTTCATCTTCACTTCTGTCGAAGGCAGAGAGGGCATCATCTTTTTAACCCAACTTTTAAGTTCTTCTCGTTGTGGTGTAGGGGAAGGGGTCAACAAGGACGCTGAAATCTTACTAGGGATGGGAGCTGCTGACGGTGTTTGAAAGACTTCTCGTGCCTCTTCATCCTCAGGCATCCGTGGTAATGGTGGTGATGGACTTTTCATCAGGGCCTTAAAATCTTTCAGAGTTGGCTGAGCTGTTTCGTCTAAAGCTTTCTGGTGAAAGAGTTGCAGTTGTTGCAACAATTGACCGTACCGTTGCGATTTTTCCTTTTCTGACAAATCGCTACGATCCATCAATGATTGCAATTCGTGTTGTAGCTGGGACATTTCGGTCAAATTAGGATTGGGAGGTAAACGTGGGGTTCGTTGTTCTTGCCAACGATGGTTTTCCATCCATCGTTTGTAAGGCACTAAAGCCAATTTTCGTCCTTCCTTTGGATTTCAAGGGTCACGTCTGAGATCTTTTGATTTCAGAGGTCCCTTTTATCTTCTTGACCTTTTATCTTCATCCCAGGATTCTTCCCAATGTTTCCAATACTCCTATGGTTCCCAGAAAGGGTCCTAACAGGGGTAAAATGGCAATTCCTCCGAGTTGCACCAACATCTTTTTCTTTTGACGAATGGGTATTTTCTTTTGGACCATTTGGCGAACAACGTGTCGATGTTTGACTAAGCATTCTTTCTGATGTTTAGACAAAGGTATCGTGCCTTTCAAGACATTCAGACAATATTCGCTCACGGTATCGATGACATCTTTGGAGGCAGTTTGCATGAGTTTCTTTTCGAATGGGTGGAGGAGCTTTGGACAGGACGGAAAAAATGCCCCAATGTTTGACTAAACGAGGAGATAGTCCTTTCCTTTTCTTTCCTTTGGGAGGTAGAAGAAGGATGTCCTTTTTTGGGTGACATCTTTCTTGGCTGGTTTGTTGGTTCCGGCGCACACACCAAAAATATATATAAACGTCGATGAATTGTCACACAGCCTTTTATCCTTTTTTTGGACTATCGCTTCGCCATAAAGGTAACGATGTCTTTTCCAAAATCGCCAAAGAATCCTCCTATTTGGTGACTTCTCCTTTTCTTTGGACGAGTGTGTCTTTTCAGGGACAGATGTCGATGTTTGGCTAAATGTTTCTTCAAATGACGTGACTGTCCTTATCTTTTTCCTTTTCCTTTTTGGACAGACGAACGACGATGGTAATGGTATGCACTTCTTAGAGCGGACATCTTTGGGTGTTCAGGGCACAGCAACACTAAATCTATTGTTTGCCTCAGGTCTTTTTTATGCTAGAATGTGTCGCAACTGATTATCGCCTCGTCGTATCATTTTCATGGCAGGCATAATGCGTCGTGAAGGGGTTCGCAACGGACTCAATCGGGACAGTTCTTGCTTGGACAAATCCAGTAAACTCTTTAACATGCCCGATTTCTCTTGGACTTTGATTTTTTGGGCAGGTACTTTGTGAGCAGCGGCCACTGCCGCTAAAGAGGAAGAGGGTTGAGGGCACATTCTTGGAGACACGGGTTTCCAATGTTTCAACAAATTATCAAAGACGCGTGTCAAATCGGGTTTGGCAGGCATCACCAGCAACGGAGAAGTGGAAGATGTTGAGGTTACTGGAGACGCAGTCACCGTTGTTGTTGTGACAGATCGTGGTTTGCGAATGTAAGGTTGCGTCCTGGCGGCAGTACCTCTCTTGCGGGTAGCAGCTGGTTTCTGTGGGCTTTTCTTTTTCTTTTTCTGAGGTTGTGACCTAGTCTTGACATCGTTCCTCTTTTTCTTTTTCTTCTGGGTACATTTGCGCGTGGCCTTTTTCTTGTGGACGACATTGGGAGCATTGGGATCCTATTTTAAGAGGGAACGAATAATGACACCTCCTAGAGAACCTCTTCCTCCGGGTTTCAAGATGATTTGCTTTTTAGTTTGAGTGTCGATGCGATGATCTGCCAGCTGTGTTAAGGCTACTTTGTTTCTCTCCAAAAAATGTTTGGTTTTATGTTAAATGTGAATGATGCCTTGCAGTAATTGACGTGATGTCACCGTGAACCATCGTACGACTTCTTTAAGACTAGCTTCTAAGACACGAGCACGTATTTGTGGATTTTTTTTTTGTTGCGACTGATACCGTACAAGGCACGAATAAATTTGACGGGGAGATGACACTGAAGTGACGTCATGTTGACGATGTTTGAGACAGACCCCAAGTGACCGATGTCTTTATAGATTTTTTTGGTGGTTGTTGTGGTTGTTGTTAAGTCGACGACAAGGACGTGTACACGACAGGCCCTCCGTCTTGGCACCAGTAGTGAATCAGATGGGTGCGAAATCGCAAATAATCGGGAGTGGTAGGTTTTAAATCTACGAGTAAATAAGCATATGGGTTTGAGTGGCATAGTTGTACGCATGAGTCAGCCAAGGCGTTCCTAACTGTTTGGCTAACACTTGCACTTGCGATTTATCTCTAGGGCTTTAAAGCAACACCACGTAATGAGCATTGAAACTGATGGTGCGATGGGCTTTACTTTGTTGAAACAAATTTTGAGTGATGCAAATGACACTGGCATTACGATGATGCCCTTTGTGTTAAAAACACAGTTTAATTTCTTCTTCGTCTTCTCCTAACATGTCGTCAAAAATAACCAAATTGGTTTGACTAGGATCGGACACGATCCCGTCGTCTTCTCCAGGAATGCCTTCCACAAAATTGATGGAATCGCCTTGACTTTCTCGCAGAAGGCTGTACATCCAACTGCCACTCTTTGTAACACCACACGATTCGTTGAGGTTGACGATGGATCAAGTGATGTTTATGTTCGATCAAACATTTGACAAAATCGGTTTTGCCTGAACCGCTAGGTCCGGCAATGAGCATGTTAAAGTGATGGCGAAGATACAACGCCTCCCAACTAGTCCGATCAACGTGTTCGTCGATGACTTTAAAAGTGGAGGAAGAGGGAGCATAGACAGTAGAGGTAGCCATAGTAGTAGGAGTAGTGTAATGAATGTCACTTTTGACAGGAAGACAGACAAGGCAAGAGTTTTTATACTTTCTTCAGGACACGTTTATTGTCATCTTTAATTGTAAACAACACGAAAGACAAAAATACATAAAAGCCAAATGGCTAAGTACATAAATAAAAGACACATCAAAACGATCATAGTGGAATATAAACAAGTCTTTGTTCAACATTTTTGGTGATCAACAGGTGGTATCGTAGGGACAGTGTGTAATGTTCTTAGAGTTTCTACATTCCTTGGCACAGTCATACAAGGGTCCTCCTGGAATGGCCTTTCGGGGATGTCGATAACGGTCCTGTCCTGAAGAGAGTGGTTTTCCTCGGTCACGACATCTTCTTCTGGTACTGTCACTAACACTGGTTAAAAATTTACTTTTTTGACTCAACGTTTTAATTTTTTAGGGTGACACATCTTGGGCATAGTGTGCCACTTCTTTTGTACAAGCCTCGAAACCCCAACTTTTCTAGTCACGTACATCTTTTCAGTGAGGGTGCAAGTCCCAAGCTACACACACATCATCGTACACATATTCAGTACCTAAAAGTTGACGAATCTTTCTTTCCTGTAGAGGTCGAGAAGTATCGAGAAGAGATCGCAAAGCTTTTAACAGGATGAGTCTCTCGTGTACATTAAAAGGGACCACTTTCATGTTTTTTTGAGTGGTATGTACTGTTCGTAAAGAATGCGCAAGGAATCGGCCGGTAAACGAAATCCCAGAAAGCAAGTCACTAAGACACACACCACACGTCGACCCCAATTCAATGGACACAGTTCTCGTAAAATGCGATGGTAATCCTCCACTGTTTGAATATTGTCATTGATTTCCTTCCACGGAATCTGTTGTATCACGATTGATAAAGGTCGTGGCATGGCAGTCCGTTTTTATACCTCTTTTTGTCCTAGGCAATAAGTGTACTTTCTGCAAAGAGATGATCGTACTCCAGTGGCGAATCTACATTGTTTAGTCACTAACTTGCACATCACACACCTTTCAAAAGTGTCCTCTTAAACTAGGTTTACATTGTGTAAAAGATTTTGGCAACCCTCTAACTCTTTTTCTGGAATTCGTTGCAGTATGTCTACCT
Source organism: Megalonaias nervosa (assembly GCA_016617855.1). NCBI lineage: Eukaryota > Metazoa > Mollusca > Bivalvia > Unionida > Unionidae > Megalonaias > Megalonaias nervosa. The sequence goes on from JAECUM010052913.1 coordinate 4,983, forward strand.
TGTAGTAAAAAGAATCAGTAACAAACCAATCCTTCTCGCACAGGGGAATCGAACAAAGTCAGACCATTGGAACGCTTTCATCAGAATCAGTCCTTTTATAGCATTCAGGTACCATTGGTTCAAACATCGGTGACGTAACGGATTCAGTTGTTCTTTGTGTTTCACTTGAATTTTGACAACTGGCAGTAAATGCGTTCTCTCAACTCCACAGGCAAGCCACGAATGTTCTCTTGTAAAGTGTCCATGACTATGTCAGTCAAACACTTCTTCTAGAGCGAAAATAACGAATGTAGTGAGAAATTTCTGGCCACTGCCATTCCAAGAAACGGTCAAGAATGTCAATAAAATCTTCAAAAGTAAATGGTCTAAAGCGGAATATTCGGAAGAACGCACCCTTGATCCAGAGAAATCTGACTTGATTGTTGACTTTTGTCAATTTCCTCTTGTGATTTTCTCGACATAAAAGTTCCTCAGTCACCCATAGAGATTTTGCTCTAGCAAGTCCCAGCCAAATGCCCTTGTAGATCTTCTCTTGCAATTCGTTTGGTAATGTTTGAAGATTATTTTTCGAATGGGGCTTAAATACTTGTCTAGGTGTTGTCTAACGTTTGACTCCTAGCCAAGCAGCTGGTTTCTTAAACGACATGGTATGCCACTTCAGTGACGAGGTCCCACTAAAGGTAGGTAGTGACAATCTGGAGACCATCGAGCATGTTCCAGGTAAGCGCAAACTTTCTTCTCCCACTCGTGAAGTGACACACCGCAACTGAAACATTGACTTTATCCCCTTCGCCCAAATAGATAAATCCGGCTGTAGCTAATTCTTCGGGCTTAGGTCCTTCCAGATATTTTAGCCATTTTCATCTGAAAGTTTGGTATCGACTTTCAAAGTCGCAGTATTCAGGCAATTGCACAGGGAACCAATATTCATCTTTCACAGGTTCATTTCGATGAGGGTACGGTGAAATATGTAGGAGGTTGCTCAGTTTTGGATGACATCCGAAGGGTGATAGCCGCATGGCTTCATAATGAAGATATCCATCATAAAAAACCAGTAAAGTGAAAAGGTGAACTATGACGAGTGACATCGCTTTCGCATCCGTCAAGTTTGACACGCACAACATCACTTTCCATGGTAGGTATAGCAAAGTTTCCATGATGTGGTAATACATCCCGGAGGTCATAGCGTACGGCATCCCTGTCATCGCAAGGCACAGCATCGTGCTTGAGTTCTCGTTGGACTTGAGTCTTACGCTCGATACTTGCTGTTTGAAAGGATTCATCTTTCTCGCTTGGCATTGGTAGTTCCAATGAACTATCGGTCTTGGACATTGTCCCTCTTTATATGCTGACCAATATCAGTGTGTTCGTACGGTAAAGTGAAGTGATTGGGAAGCTGTACTCGCTTCTGGTACACAATCTGATAGATTTTTTACAAGGGACGACTGACTATTTGGTGTGTGGGTAAACGTACAATCTTGTGCGGCTCGTGGGTGGTCACTTTAAAATTTCCATCCTGTCCAGACTGCAAGGCTTCTTTCAAGACGCCAAAGTTCACCAGTCGACTGGTGCGATAATTGAGAGTCAATCCTTTCACTTTACACTCCGTGTGCACTTCTCCTTATGGGTCACGGTATTCGTAGCCGTAATGTTTGGGACTGCCACTTGCAAAACTTAGAATCTTGTCGTCGGGATGCTCGTCCATCCAGGCGCCTAAACGGTCTCCTTCGATGTTAGGGTGTTGTTGACCCAGACGATCGATGTAGATGCAACTGTCCGAGTCAAAATAGAGTACACGATCTCCTAACAGTTCTAAAGCTTCGTACAGTTTTAAGCGAGCATGGGATGTCAAGTAAGCCGCAATGATGACATTTCCAAATTCGTCGGCTTCTACAAAGTCCAGTTCTTTTTCGTAATTGACTAAGATCAAGTCCTCACGAAGGACGTCCACGTGTTTCATGTATTTGGTTTCGTTGTGAATCATCCGGAAGTAGCGGAAAGGTCCTGTCAAATACTCCGTCTTGGGTAAACACGGTCGTTGTTCCAGTTTGCCCCACATGCAATTTAACATCACTTTGGCAAACGATCGCCTTCCTTCGTTTTTCTAGACGTGGTTTAAAGTGATGCCTTCCTGCTCCCAGTATTTCTCTTTGAATGTCTTTTGGTCTTCGGGAGTGTGGCACCAGGAAGGATAGCCGCTAACTTCTTGTTTTAGTTTTAAAAAGGCATTCACGTAGTCTGCGAAAATGCCTTTTTGAGTCTCGTTGCCCTTGTGGTATTTTTCTGTCTTGGGAAAGTGGTAAATTTCGTACACTTCTAACAGTTGGTATCCCAAGTCCAGAGCTTTGAACAATTCCACGCTGACTCACGTTCCCGTTAAGGCGCATTCCTCCTGGCTCTGCTGACAAGGTCGGTTTTGGTTGCACGTTTCGGCACAAGTACGACACAAGGGAAACATCAGTTCTCCTTGGCAATGATGTGGTAAAACGGGATAGTACAAGTTCGTGGGAGGCAAAACTTTGCACTTGATCAATCCTTCGTATTGTCGAGTGTGTTCCTGGTCGTTGTGTTCTGTCACCAATTGTGGGTGCCCCGCGGGAAAGTGACAGTATTTGCACCCGTAAGGATACAGCGAACACACGTCCAAGTATTTGATTTCTTCTCCTCTCTCCTCGTCGGCTTGGTACAGCAAACAGGTGGCATTCGTCCGTCCTCCGTACAAACGGTCCCGCGGCTTCAGTGGGTCCACCAGTTTGTAACTTTCCACGATGTGCTTAAACTCGAGATCGGTTTTCAAACGGTGATCGTACTCATGTTCCCACATTTCTACCACTTGGTATCCTTGCTCTTCTAACTTCAAACGCAGCTGGCAAATGACCTGGTACAAGCCTTCCATGGTCCGTTGTAAAAACTGGTCTGTCGTGTTACGTTGAGGGTAGCAGGTGGGACATCCGTGAAATATGCACCCGTTAAACTTGTACACGATCTTGGGGTTTTCTAAGTCCCAGCCATCCACCGAATACCTTCCGATGGTCTTTTCGCCTCCTCCGTTGCGAGCGTGTTGGATCCATTTGTCTTCCTTGTCGCACAAGTAATGTAACCAGGGTAGGGCTTTGACCGAGTATTGACGTTTGACAAAGTTCGTCGTTTGAGGACTTATGACAGCCAAGGTGTTCTCGGGCATGAATCTTTGGCGGTACACTAAGGAACACGCTTTGGCAATGGTGCAAGCTTCTTTCAAAGGATCGATCCCTCCGTGATCCATGAACATTTCTCGAAATTTTCCACAGCAAAGCCGTAAAATGTCCACGTCGGAACGACAATATTTTAACATTTCTTCCTGAAAGTCAAAGGGGTCAGAGGCGTGAGCGTGGTACCAAGCGTAGAAAGATTCTCGTTGTTCTGTACGCATGTTGTCGTGGTCGTAGTAGTGAGCCTCAGGCAAATGGGGTAGAACGCCGTGTTGATTGGCTTCGGTATTCAAAAACTGCCGCAAATAGCCTTTGGCCATTTCTGTCATTCCAAACGTTTTAGTCATGCGGCTCAAAGGCATGGCCAAGTAACTCATCGAATCTTTAAACTGTATTTGCCCCACTTGCATAGAAATGATTCTGGCTCCGTTCAAAGTCACTTTAGCCCGTTCGGTGCCTTGTTCCGTATAGTATCTCAAAAAAACTGTCCATCGTATCCGGAGAAATTGTGAGCCATCACCGTGGCATAGCGATGACAATCTCCGTAACGTTCGATGTCCTCTTGGCTCCATGTCTCGTCGATAGAGTCTAAGATCCACTGGGCGAAATTCGGCTAGTGTGTTCAGTTCCCGAAAGATTTTTTAAAGATCTCCAGGAATCTTGCTACAGTGAGAGCAATGAGTAAAGATAGGCTCTTGGATGCACTTATCGCACGCTCGGTGAGCCACGCAGAAATTATGAATGTGAAAGCCAGTCTCTTGCATGCATTCGAAATCGAAAAAGATGAAATTTCATTTCTTCTGGTCATATTCCTCTTCTTCATGTTTGAAATGGTACTTTTGAATGTAGCATTGGTGTTCCAAGTTCACGATTTGGCGACAAATGTTACATCGTTTCGTTCCTGAACATACGTGCGCCTTGGCATTGTTGGTACGTATGCCTTGTCCACAAGTAGGGCATAATCTCAGGAGTTGTCAAGCACATTCTGCTGTGAACCTTGCGTCATTAGATATTGTTGGCAACAGGCAGGGCTTACAAACGTGCGCTGACAGGCTGGACAATGCACTCGTTTTTGTCCTTCGTCAAGACAAGGTTTAGAGACCAAACATCCCTCACATTTCGATCCACAATGCTTGTGTTGCTCTCGATTCTTATAGTCATGGTCACATTTCTCACAGTAATAACCGTATCCCAGGAATGCAGTGATGCTAGTAATGGCATCGAAATATTCATCGTGATGATAGACGTGAATGAATTTTCCGTCTTTGAAATATTTGCCTCGAAACAACAGAGGTCCGCGCACTTCTTGAGAGTGCACTTTCAAGGTGTAGGGTGGAGCCAAGACGTCTTGCAATTTTTCCATTTCAGGAGTGCCACAAGTTGTGTCATTGGATATCCCTGCTTGCTGTAACAGGAGTTCTGCTTCTCTTCGTTGTTTGGCTCGGTCCGATTGTTGAATTGTTCGCCAGGCTTTTTTCCATTCTGCCTTGTCGTTCTTGTCGGTATACGTTCTTCCCACCACGATGTCACGGGCTAAACACATCTTGTCTTCAATGTTGTTAATTTGAACGATGCTGCGGTTGATGCTGCGAAGGTCGTCTACCAAGAACGCCTTTTTGCGTTGTTCTGTCCCTTGGAGAAGAGAAACGTGGGTCATGAACAGTGTTGCTTTTCCGTCGGTGATGTGAAACTTGTTGTTAGATTGTTGCACGTGTTGAATCTTGTCCATGACTTTGGAAGGTGTCAATTCTGCCGGGCTGCTAAACTCGATCCAAACCGGGGACTTCAAACTGTCGTGATGAATAGAAAGTCTCAAGCGATCGTCTTCTTTGGCTTCACATTGTCGTTTTAGTGTGGTTAACAGAGAATCCCACACATCGGTGATGAACCCTTCTGCTTTCTCCAACGGTACGTCAGATTTGAAATCTATAAACTTCACCGTGTACGTGTAGGCTGTGGTTCAAACTTTTCTAGAGGAGCATTTGTTGGTCTCTCGAATCTGCAAGTACTTTTCAGGGTTTAATGATGGCGATGAACTTTGACTTGATGTAGACTCTCTGGGTCTGGATTCTGGTTCACTCATCTCATCTTCAAAATCGCTGGCATGAATTTGAGCCAAGACTTCAGCTACTGTGCGAGGCGATAAATCACGTTTCTGCCTCTTACTTTCTTCTCCTTTCTTTACGAAATGATGCGATCGTTTCATCTTGACTGCAAAGAGTCAAATGACTACATTTGAAACGCCATGTACACCTTTATATCCATGTCAGGCTCAGTGTATATATAAAGGGCTGGTGCCTTCCCTCTCAGTGTTCATTTCACTCTCAAGCCGACCAGCACGATGGAGGAGCCCACACAGATCGAACTTCTGATCAGAGTTTTGCGATGTGTCATACGAAAGTTTTCTTCAGACAAGCCGACGGACTACTCCTCCTCCTTTCGAGATAAAAGTCAAGATACTTGCTATATCTGTCAGAAGAAAGGGCATTGGGCTACAGAATGTCCAGACCGTCAAAAAAGCAAGACCAGTGTCAAAAGAGACAAAAGTCAAGATACCTGTTATCACTGTAAAGAGAAAGGACATTGGTCTTCAGACTGCCCTAAGAAACAACAGGAGCAGGAGGAGGAGGAAGAAGAAGAGGTGCCCTCGGCAAAGGAAGAACCCCGACACGTCCAGAGGGAGATGACAGAAAAGAAAAGAAGACGAGAAAAAAGTGAGGAAGAAGAGGAGGAAAAAACTGTGAAAGTGAAGAAAATCAGAAAACAGAGAGAGAGAGAGAGAGAGTGAAAGAAAAAAGAAACGGAAGAAGTCTATGAACTTTTTTAAAAGTGTTGTGTTGTGTTGTGTTGTGAATTGGATTGTAAAAATTTGTACCAGAATAGACCAGACTGAAAAACGTAAGTGTCTCTTGGTTTGATTTTTTTAAAAATAATGGCCTACACTTACGCACTTACACACGTATATCATAGGTTTAAAAAAATAAAAGGGATTTGGAGTTTTAATTGATTTTGGCAAAATGAATACTATTTCTTTTCGAAAGAAGTGAGTGGCCCTGAAAAGGACCGTTGGGTGTTTGTTTTTTGTTTTTTCTTAGAACAAACAGAAATTCAGGAACGAGAAAAAATCAGCTTAACTGCCTTAAGCCTTTGCCACGGCCAAGGCCTACTTCTGGACTTGCTCCTGTCAATGATTTGGTAGAAATCACTAGGGGTGGTATCTCCGGTGTAGTAACAGGGTTGGACTGTTTGGCTCAGGAAGGTCTTTTTCTCTTGGGTCGTAATAAAGAAGTCTGATACATTTGTTTCAGACTTCTTAACTCTGCCAAAATGTCCAAGAGTACCGTTACCGTTTGAGGTTCACTGTTCTCCTTCTCTCCTAGACCTTGTTTCTTCTCTGCTTCTTCTTCCTGTCGTTTCCTTCTTGCCTCTTCTTCTTCTCGCTGTTGCTGTTCAAGGAGAAATGCTTGTACTGCCTCTTTCTGCTGTTGTAAAAAACTCTCCAATTCTTCTTTGTCTCTGTTTAAAATCCTCGACCTGTGGTAAAGAAGGAGAAAGTGGTGAAGATACAAGTACCGAAACAAATTCTTGCGAAGAGAGAAAATCTACTAAATCCCAGTTGAAATCGACCTCTTCTGGAAGTAGCGCTGTGTTAACTTTGGTAGCCCCTGCTATGCCATCCCTTCTCGTCTACAAAGCCGGTGCACCCCAATTCATCGTCTTCTTAGTTTCAGCCATGTTTTACAAAACAATGTCGCATCGATTCACTGCGCACAGACGCTAGCGCACCTATATAGGGAATGTGACGTCACAGGTAGCTCTCTTCGGATTGGAAGACAGACTCCGCGAAGCGACTGAATTTTGTAATGCGTGTTGGGATTGGTGAACAATTTCAATCCGTTTCGATCCGGTCTTCCACTACAAATAAACGTGGTTCACTTCATTCCCTTCACCTGTTCTCGTCACAAGATGTGGACTAACGTTGAATCGTCTACCCTCCTATCGTCGATGCAGTACAACCCGGACTATCCCATGCATGTGAGATCATCATGGGCAATTACCCAGAATACTGATACAGCCCTTTGGAAACGAAGCATCTATGTGGAGAGACAAGGCTGTCTGAAGCGAGTCCTCATCTACGGACCAGAGATTAGATGTAGTTTGAGAAAGAGAAGAAGATCAGTGCGATGCCCTCTATGTTAACGAAATGGTGTTAACATAAAACAAAACCAAAGGCCCTTTTCAGGGCCACTTTCATATGCCTCGAGAAGATATTTATTCTTTCTTGCCTATATATGTGTTATCTATGTGTTGTATATGCTTCTGTCTCTCTATTGTATTTGTCCCTACCTAGAGTAGCTACGCGTATTCAAGTCAGCCACTTGCCACATTGTTGCAAGTGTCCAGTACCATGACGTCATCCCACCTGTTCCATTCTTATTGTCGCTATACAAAATTCCCATTGACGCTATATCGTCCCAGGATGTGCCATTTGATGCTATAAATCTTGAAGCCGTATCGTGGGGGGGGGGGGTTGTTCTGTAATGTATTTTCCCATTGACGCTATATCGTCCCTTATTACTACTTATAACGTATATTGATCTGAGAGTATATGTTAAAGCAAAGCTTTTCTTCTAATTCTTTTTTATTCTTTCTGATAATTTACCTGAGCAAGTTATTAATGTTACATGCATTTCATGTAATCATGTATCCTAAAATATAATATGCTGTAGAGGTAAAATGTTTAATATAGTATATGTAAGTTTATAGTTGAATGCATATACTTGGCATTAATAAATATAAACTTAGTGGTTTGTTTTTACTACATCTGACTGTTAAATTCTGCTTGCCTACTGAGTGAGATGTCGTTGACCTTGATTCCTCACCTTTTACTTTTCTGGGGATAGGTTGGTGCATGATATATAGGACGCAGCATGGACTATATTCTTAAATTGTACAAATTATAATTCTCTAACTTGTTTGATGATCAGGGTTAATTGCAGTTCATGGCTCGATGTCATGAACTGTTGATTTTAGGAGTCAGACAAGAAGAAGTGTGGGCTTTTCTTCTTGTCTTTTTTTTTCCTTTTTTTTTT
>JAECUM010052914.1:0-12967 GCA_016617855.1 Megalonaias nervosa
ATTTAAATATAATTGGCTTAATTATAATATGGAGGAATTTATGAGATTATCTGTGATTAAGCCTTCTAAACCAGATTCGATCTCGACAGAATAACCCCTCAATTAGCAAGGCGAGCTTTGGTTGATTTAACAAATACAAGTTAAATCAATCATATCAGTGAAGCCAAGAGAGAATTTCGCGATGATGGTGCAGCTCATGTATGGTCAACATTCAGAATTGTACGCGACGCCGATGGTGTTGTCGATGCTACAATGAATGATAAACGAGCAGCGACAATTATTAATTATCTCGAAGTTGCGCGAAAATATATTTTTCAAATAAAATTTATCGTAGCAACAGACGGCGTCACATGGATTATCCGTGACAAACGTGATCCTGTTCGCGTGTCTCGTCAGGGTCTTCGTGGAGGTATTGTAACGATAAATAAAAATTCTAAACCAGGAATGCTGACTGGAATTGATAGACCTTATTATGAACGAGCATATTCTGTAACGGCAGTTGTTTATGAGATATATCCGCTGAATGATCAACCTAACGTGGATAAACTTCTACTAATGAAAATGTATCGCCTGAATTATGTTGCTGAGCGAGATACAGAACATTTCACAAATGCGAAACGAGGAAACGGTTTAACGGATCTAAGACGTAAAAGAATAAATGAATGGGCAGAAACAGTTAAAGATACTGGACCGTCTATCAAAGATGTTGCTGAACTGGAAAAAAGATTAAGATTCCAATAAGAGTGAAGACATTACACAGAGAGATTTTATACGGATCAAAATATAAAACAAATCTAACTTCGATAGAAATTATTGACCATAACGCACACGCGTGGACTTCGGATATAACAACACTTCCACAAAATCGAACTGTTAAATTCTATAGCGGCGATATGTTTGATTTTATCAGAAATATCAGCAATAGTGACCCTGTATCCGTGTGGTTGTTTCAGAGTTCAGAATCTGTGAACAGCGATAAAAATCGCTATGATCAGTTTGTACGGCCTAATGGAGATATATATATCGTACAGAATATATCCACGACGAAACGAAAAATCTTGCGTTGAAATACGTAAACAATGACCATGTCATCAGTGATGAAATCACTGTCGAACGATTACTCAGTAATTGTTTAACCTTTTCGTCAGTTGCTGCACATGCTGCTCAGAAGAAAAATTCATGGAAACCAATACGATTGGAATTTCTTGAAGACGTGCAGCTAAGCTGCATAGAATACAGACACTGCGGATTATGGAATACTAAATATGATTATAAAGATGTTATATTGGTTGATATGGTTGCATGTTATTCTGGAAGTGTTCTTGGATGCGGAGAATGTTCTGATTATTTCAAAAGATTTAGACATCCAACACACGAGATGACCAGAGTTGCGATAAATGGACTCTTACCAATTTTGACCTAAGCGGATTTGCCTGTATTGAATCATTCGAGTTAGCACGGAATCTCCATCCGGTTGTTTATGTTTGGTTTTGGAGACATTTGTCAGAAAAATGTTGGGTTCCAATAGTTTTAGTTAGATATACGATTGATACGGGAATTTTGGTGTCATCGACATTCAGTGAAGCAATTATATAATATCGTCCGCAGAAACAAGTTTGGTTACCGCAGCAGAAGAAATACTCTGATGATGAAAATCCTGATATAACTGATCAAGAATATAAACTCGCAAAGGATCTTGGGAGAAAAATAATTGGTAAATTTACGCAAGGAGTATCATATGATCACAAACGACGTTATTGTAGATTAATCATGAATGATGCAGAATTGGATTTTATAATTGCTGATACAGCAGAGAGAGGCACTATTATAAACCGAGAAAATGTTTATTTTTATCTGATGGAACTAAATTAGGCACAATCATGAGCTACACTGATGGTGAATCACCGCAGTTTACTCATTTAAGATCTTCGATGTTTGCGTATGTTTCGATAAATTTATTATCGATCATAAACAGATTTTATGATACCGAGGTTAGAGTCGCTACAGATTCATTTTATATCAATAAAAATATACAGAATCACTGAAACAGTTAACAATTTCCAATGACGCTGATTGGGGATGGTGGGGAATAAAACGAGAACAGATTCTTGATAATTCTTAATCTGCTGATTATATTTCTGAGGATAATTATTGTAAAAATAATCGTTTATCGGAATTATCATCGGCTCCATCTGTGTTTGATCCTGTAATCCGTCATAAGACTCTTTATCTCAACAGGTGCGGTGGTTCTGGTAAAACAACACGTGCGATTGAATTATTTCGACGATTAAATAAATCCGCCGATATGATTGTTTTGACAGCCACATATAGACTTGCCCGAGAAATGAACGAACGTGGAGTTAATTCGTGTACATATCACAGTTTCTTTCGATGGAAGGGAGATACGTGGACTCCTGAGCGAATGGTTGAGAGATATATTCCTAAGATTATTATTTGGGATAAGATCTGTACGGTATCGTTGGAGGTATTAAAATATTTCTCGATTGGTTGTAAACGAGAAATACTGCGATTATCATGTGTGGTGATCATGATTAACGACCACCTTTTGTTGGATCATCTCCACACGAATGGCTGAAAAATTCGTAGATTATTATGAGGAGATAACTGATAATCACAGAGCTATTAATGAAGTGCTGAAAGAACTTAAAAGATTGATCAGACTGAAGCCAGATAGATTTCAGTGTGAGACAGTGATTGAAATAATTTCAGAAACTCCGATGAATGATTTTTGGAATTTATGGAAGCCTACTGATTTGATAGTCGCAAGTCAGAAGATAGTTCGTGATACACTCCAGGAGAAATTATTTCTGTTACACAAGGAAGGATGTTCGGATTAGCCTGTTCCTCTTTGTTATCGCCCGGGTGATACACGAAGACAGAATATAAAAGTTGATATTTCAGGAACGAATGAGAAACAAAAACTCGTTCTTAATGATATTGTTGTTCTTGATGTTAACGCAGTTGAGAACGCGTTAACGATGGATAAATCTCCGTGGACGTTAGGGTACGCCATGACGATTCACTCGTCACAGGGATTAACTATTTTGGATAGAAATATCTGGATTGTCGATGATCGGATCGAATGGTTAAATTTAGTTTGTCTAGCGATGTCGAGAGTCAGAAAAATATCTCAGCTGAAGAGAGATGTAATAGATCACCTGATGACCGAGGAAATAAATGATAGAAACATTAAAGATGTTGTCAAGACAAAATTAGTTGGTTATCAGCAGTGTGACAAAAAAAAAATAAAAAAAATAAACGTGAGTTTGATCTCGATGTTGATTTTATCATTACACTGAAACAACAACAGAATAATTATTGTGCGAGCTGTAATACAGTAATTATGTGTCAAATTCGAATAATAATCCAAAACAATTCACGGTGGATAGAATTAACAGTAATCTCGGTCACACACGTGAAAATGTGATATTGACCTGTCTTGAGTGTAATCGACGTAGGGGTGCTACTGTTCTGTTTTTACAGAAATAAAGGAGGTGGTAATTGTGTATCTTCAGGAATTACTTGTAACTGTTCGCGTACAAATCCACGCTGAGGAGCAGTTGAATCTAGTCTGTAGATTGGAGGTCTACTCGTGGATCTTACCACGCTGGAAATTGTATGTGTGGCTACACTACAAATAGGGCCAGTTGCTCTTTTTTTACCCCCTTCAAGTTTACCTGGTTCATATAAATATCTTACATTCACATTACTCAGTACTGGTTGTTTTGAGGAAGATTCACGTCGTTGTATTGGTATATGTATTTTTGTGATCACGCTGATGGGTTTCATAGAAGTTGCACGAGTAATTTCATTATTTAACGCAGCTATCACACTTGGTATTCTTGCAACCCATTCACGGGGTCTTTTGTCCACGGTCTTAAGGTCAGTGGATATTTCCTTTGCATATTGATATCCAAATAACCGCTCTGCAAGTGTTCGATTAAATTGTTCAACGATTGCGTGATCGCGATAAATTGCGGTATGTACTCTTCTGATTTTGACATTATGTTTTTTTTATCAGATGATACTGCACCAAGAAATTCCTTGCCAGGATCAACCTGTAGTAGCTGCGGCCATCGTAGACAACCGCGTTGATAAATTCGTTCAGACGCAGAGGCAACTTCAGCTGCTGTTCTTGTTGATAATGGTTCAGCGTCTACTCGCAACGTCAGCGACAGTCAACGCGTATTTGTATATGCGTGATTGACGTCTACGTATTTTAACAGTATCATGAGGTAAAAACAAAATATCTGCTTGATGAACTTCATTGGGAGTACTGACATCAAAATGTGCGTACTGAATATTTTTAGGTGGTGGTAGATAAGTTTGCCATATTGCCTGTCGTGCTAACCAATTTGAAGCAACAGAACGTGCTACACCTGCTGCATCGGCAAGTTTACTAATCGCTGCTCTACCCCAACAAAATCCTCTTGGACTATAATAAATCGATTCCATTATAATATTTATGTATAATTAATTACCAGCTCCTAGCACTAGTTTACCTTTCATTGCAGATTTTACTAGGAAGCTAGCATCAAGTTTTCCTCTGAGATTTATTTTTTTATGGAATTTAATGCGTGAATAACTTCACATCTGCAATATGTCGTTGTTGTAAGTCTTTATTTTTATACGCAACATCATGAATGTGGCATGCTTGATCAATCACATTTATTGGATACTCTCCTGGCCTTGGTTGGTCTCGTTCGTCAAGTCGGATATCAAGTCGGGTTCCAGGACCACAATAACTATATCCATGAAGATGTTTTTCTCCTGGGTATGTAGCTCATGGTGCTCCTGGTAATTTTCCCAGTGAGGCAGCGATATCAACACCTGTCTCCGTACGAGACGAAATAAATTTGTATTTGCTTGTACCACATTTTACACACTTGCCTGTAAGTGCAAGCGTTTTATTTTGTTTTGTTTTTTTGTTATTGTTGTTAATCGACTGGTGGGGGTGGATACTCTGCATCTAACACAATATAAATTCATATTATTTATTACATTTGTACAACATGGATGTCATTGATTTCTCAGCGACACGAAAGGAAGAGCCAATCAAGCATCATGCAGCGTTACCAAATTCCATCAGAGCAATTATAGGTCCATCTGGGTCTGGTAAGACGCAGCTATTGCTGAATCTAATAATGAGATGGCTAAAGTAGGATAAGTTGCATTTGGTGGCACCATCCGTAGATGATCAGCGATGCTAAGATGTGCTTAAAGATTTTTATGAAGAAGCAAACTCGTTGGATGAAGATGAAGATCATAATGATATTGTTGATTTTATCACCGATATTGATGAAGCTCCATCCGTGGATGATCTCGACGGACGTATTAATAATCTCGTAGTATATGATGATTTAATGCTGGACAAACAATCAAATCCAGCTCGGATATTTGCCCGAGGCAGACACAAAAATACAGACGTGATTTATGTTACTCAGCGATCTACACAAATACCTAAAGTGATCAGAGATAATTGTAATCTTTTAGTTGTGTTTAATGGAGTCGATACACATACTCTGCGAAACATTCATCAGACTTCGTGTTCAGGAGATATGGATATGAATAAATTCAAAAATTTCTTTTCAAAAGCACAAGCTACCTCACACAGAATTTATCACGATAAATTTACATGATCCTCGGCCGAGGAATCGTGTAGGTCTCGATAAAATTTTTGACTGAAAAAAACACAGCAGCAGGGAGGGCGACGATAAGGAATGAGTGAGCGGCACATAAACAACACGCCATAAAAAACAAAAACATAAATGTCAAAAAATAAGTAACAAAAATAGGCTAACCCAAATAGGAAAGTTTCGGGTCGGTTAGAGATTCGGTTTTGACGTTATTGACGTTTTTATTTTCGTCTCCGTAGGAAACTTTAGTTTTCAGCGTAATCTCTAATTAAAAATTTTGTAGGATTCGCCCTCCCTGCTGTTATTCCAAATGTAACGTCTCTGCACCGTTAGACTTCAAACACAATTGCACGCTTTTCCTGCACGAGATACATTCTCATACATGGATTTCCTCAACATGTATCGATGGCAAAAGAAATGTAACGAAGACTCCATCACTTTCAGAGGAGAACTTTCCGACAGGTGGATGAATGTGATAATCATTAATCCATAAAAGCATTGTGTAATTTAGTACATAGGGCAAGACAATTTAACAGTCGCGTAGCTCCTAAATGCACTGGGTTGTTTCATACATAAAACAAGACAGCTTATTAAAAACGTTTATTATAATCTTTAAAAACATTTTATTTAGAAATGTTATGACAAGCCATTAAAAGGTATAGAAATCTAAACATCACTGATAATCCGTTACAAATATACATATATAAAAAAATGGTGAGAAATGTTAATGATTTTGTTAGCAGCTTTAATAATGTACATGTATGCCGAAAAAGTAAATATTTATGTTGAATTGATGGATTGCCAAATGTGAAAACAGTCCAACGGGAAAAAATAAAATGCATCACAATTATTGTTTTGGACAACACCTATCATTATCTGTGATTATACAGCTTAATATTTAAAGAAAAAAAGTAAAGTCATAAGAACAATAAGCTAGCAGAAAAATAAAAGAACTGTTTCAATACAACTTACTGGACTTATTTTAACCTTGATCTTCAATAACTTTGAATACAAAATGCTGGCATGAATCGATATGAAAGAATAAATTAGTTTACTTGATCTTCAATGATTATTCTGTGTATTCCGACCCACTGAAATAGAAATGCATTGCATTTTGTAACTTTGTAATCATCAGACCCTCCCCCAAATCGATACTAACACTTTGCCATGTTTGTGTCACTCGTTTCCCCTTCAACAACGAAGCAGACACACATAAACAGTCATTTCATAAACTGAACTTTCAGACATGCAAAGTATAAAATATTTGTGCCTTCGCGTTTTAATAATAATAATAATAATAATAATAATAATAATAACAATAATAATAATAACTTTTAAAACGTGAAGGCACAAACATTTTATACTTTGCATGTCTTTCTGAAAGGTCAGTTTATGAAATGTCTGTTTATGTGTGTCTGCTTCGTTGTTGGAGGGAAACGAATGAAACAAACATGGCAAAGTGTTAGTATCGATTTGGGGGAGGGTTTGATGATTACAAATTTACCAAATTCAATGCGTTTCTATTTCAATAGGTCGGAATACACAGAACGATCATTGAAGATCAAGTAAACTAAATTTATTCCCTTTGATATCGATTCATTGTAAGAATTTTGTATTCGAAATTATTGAAGATCAAGCTTAAAATAAGTCCAGTAAGTTGTATTGAAACAGTTCTTTCATTTTTCTGCTAGCTTATTTTTCTTTATGACTTTTCTATATTTCTTTAATTATTAAGCTGTATAATCACAGATAATGAAAGGAGTTGTCCAAAATAATAATTGTGATACATTTTATTTATTTTTTCGTGACAGACTCTTGTCACATTTGGCAATCCATTAATTCAACATAAATATTTCCTTTTTTCGGCATACATGTACATTATTATTATTATTATTATTATTATTATTATTATTATTATTATTATTATTATTATTATAAACTTAGAACGCCCTAGTTGTCGCCGCAAAAGTTTACATAAATAATACATGTTACACCAAAATTGTTCATGCTTGGTCATCTGTAGACGTTATGTGGCTATCATGCCAAGCTCATAACATGCTACATTTAATTTCATAAAAATTTTGGTCATAAAAACTAAGTCATCTTAAAACTGATCAAGACTCACAATTCGATCTTAAAACACCATGTACAAATTTGTACGAATATGTTAAAAGGAAAATAGTTTGTACAATCTGTTTAGTGAGTAATCAATACAAATTGCAATAAATAAAACGTAAATTAATGATAAAATGACATTAAATTAGTAATATAAACAATAAATACACAAGGCTTACCTAATTTCAATGAATCTAAAAAGGATTTTGGTGTTCATGTATCCCTAACGATCCCATTTTCAATATTTGGAATTAATTGTCAGTTACTTACCTACGGAATAAAATGACAGTTGGACTGATTTTAAATCTTGGCCATTAATAAAGCATGTAAACAAAAGAAGGAAAGTTTATAAGATACTCTATGCAGAAGAAATGTGGTATATGCTTCCCTTTGTTTTTGTTTACGGCTAACACACTGATACCATGGAAAACATGTCAAAGTCATGTTCATTGACCTTGTCAGGTCGTAAGGAAGTAGCTGTCCAAGTAGAGGTGAGCGGTATTACAGGTATACAGATTTACCGTACCGATTTTTTAAGGTGGTACGTACCATGGTAGTTTTTTCCTGTAGCGGTAACTCGGTAGTTTCCGACAGCAAGGGATCTACAGGAATTCCTGAGTTACAAATTTAAACATATTAAAAGCTTATTTTCAATTTTCATAAAAAAAGATTTCCAAAAAGCACAAATGCTTTGACAAAATAGTTAAATTTGTCACATATTTCCAATATTGCAAATAGAATTATATTTATTAACATTTAATCGCATGTTTTAACACGTGTAAAGTATACCAACATGGCGACTAAATTGGATATTCTGAAAGTTATTTGGGAAAAATCAAACTCGTGGAAAACATTTAGACTAAAAGCAAAAGGAAAATAAATCCCTTTAGTTATTTACTTGCGTATATTATTATGCTAAATATATTTGTTCCTTTTTAAGACATATACCCATCCTAAGAGTTTCGGAAGAGCAGTTGTTTTCTGTTTGAATTTACGTAATTTCTCTAGTCCACGAAATATATTCTCTGTTATTGAATCGGTGTGTTTTATGTTTCCTGGCCCTCTGATAAATATATTGCTTGTGTGTCGACATTCCACCTAAAGTGTTCCTGATTATTATGTTAATAGTTTAACTGGTAAATTGTCTGCTTCATTGTCAATGCGTTCTATTTTTTATCAACAAGCTCTTTAAAGGAAGCAAAAATGACTTTAACAGTGTCCGCTAGAGTAGTAATTGCGTTGTTAGATGACAATGTATACAGGAATTAAGATACAGACTGCAAAAATATCAATAATAAGGTACTGGCCATTTATTTCGTGGGAGGAAGTTGGCTGCGATTTTCTTTCTAGATACGAGATTTTATTGTCCTTTGATCTAATTATTTTTGTTCTCTTAATATGGATATAACAGTGTTGTTTAGTATAAATAAGACCAAGATAAGCCGAAATTTTGAAGAAAATTAAATCCCTGGCCCCTTGCTAATGCTCCAGAAAATTAAAGTTTAGCTCCCTGATATAATCGCATTATACCATGGTACGTAGCACGGTATATTCAGAAAATACAAAAATGTTCATGGTTCCAAGCTCTATACTACATGCATCAGCAGGTTGTTCTAAACATTTTATGATTTATCAACTTTAAAAAAAAATCATTGCATAAAAAAGGCATTTACATTTACCAGCATAATTACTGTGTCATATCTTACTGTACTATTACACATAATATATCTACAAGAGACATCACTTGCATTTTATATACACAAATAGTAGGGACTTTACCTTTATATACACCAGAGTATTCACGCTTTAATGTCGATTTGTGACGCGACTTAAAGTCCTTCTTAAATATGACTACCCTGCAAATATATTATGTGTATTTCAATATAGATCCATCTGTTACCCAAACAATGAAGTACCACAACTATTGTTTTAGACGTTGAATTCGATTCAGTACGCAGGACCATTTGCTGTCTATGCATCCATTTCTTTCCCCATGGTATCTGTGATACTCAGATTTGATGCATTGTTCAAGTCTGTCTCTCCAGCATTTGGGCTGCTAATGCTTGAGTTAAGGTTTGTATCATCAAGTGACTGGTTGCATTGCGGTGTTACCTTTACAAGGGTTTTCTCCTTGCAACCAGGTTTGCAGGGTTTGAAAAGTTTTGTGTCAACCATCACTTCATCGTTCAAACCAACGAAAATTATTCCACAGCAAATCCTTGTCCTGTAGAAAGAAATTTGTTAAAAGTTTGATTAATGATGTAGTTGAAATGAAGCAATGTTGATGTTACTTCTTAAAAGCATGCTGTGGATTGCATCTACAAAGTTTAGAACAGTAGAATGGATAATATGTGCTGAGGTACTATTTGCATACATATAAATATAAACATACACATATTGTTCAACTTAAATTATATAAAGATAGAAACGCCACCTTCATATATGATTTATGCTTTTGAGTTGGATTTTTATCGTAGCTTTTGAATAATTTTTCAGTCGTATCACAACGATGTCTGCAACGCGGCAGTTTATGGTAATTTCTAGCACTGGGTCATCAAGCCGTAGACATGTAGTATGACGTCCCATCCAGTCACATTATCCTGATACCAGACCGACCAGCCCTAACACTTACCTCTCAATGCTGAGCGCCAAACGAGGCAACTGCTAGTACCATTTCCATAAGTCTGTTATGGATTGCCCGGGGTTCGAACCCCCAATCTCCTGCATCCAAGGCGGACGCGTCAACCACTAGTCCATCGGCGCGGTCCATAGAAAGTGAGGAATTCTTTCATTGGTGTTAATTTGCTCTGTATGGTAAATTCTTCCTTAAATATAGCTAAACTACTATGTATTACCACCGTTCAAACGATCTCGGTACCAGAATCACAACCAATATATACACCGCTGTGTGGCTGTTCTTCGCATCTAAGGGTTTCCGTCACCAATATTGGCTCTAAACGCAGACCGAATTCGACCGATTGACGAAACTAAAACAATGCAGTGCTTACCATTTGAAAAGCAACAATTGTCACCAGAACATTCTGTTCAGAATAACACTGTTTTGGACACACGGGATACTACCCAAGTGTTTTCATATCTCGCGATATGTCGGTATATTCAGCGCATGACTTGAAAAGATGTAACGTTTACGCATCAGGCTATGGAAATGAAATGCTTTACTTTGGACCCTTTCTGTCAGCATTTCAAACGAGGAACTAGGTCATTTTTTATAGCTGGTTTTACAAAACTCACTTTTATTGAACGACGATCGTTCTTTCTTGATAGAAATTGGATTTTCGACCAAAAACAATGCGTGATCCAATGTTTACAAAAAATGACGTATCGTTCTGCAGAATTGCACGACGCGCAGAATAGGTTCATATGTATGTCTGTGTTATGCATATTTAATGTATAGTATGTTCTGGACCTTTGTCAGTGGTTCAGGATAGACGTTTGGCCTAACTGACTATTGTCATGTTTTGCTTGCTTGGTTGTTGTCATGCTTATAAAGGTAAACAAGATGTTTATAAAACTTTATGTTCAAAGCCGAAACATGTTTACAAATTCGCTGGAATTTTCCACATCCTGGCAACCTATTGTGTCTTAGGTCAAGTAAAACTAGTATATACAGGTTTTGTAAAGAAAGTCTTCATTCTTGTTTCTTATGTCTTTGGGAATCTATGATCAGAGTTTTTAGTTGTGTTCAGATATATTTTGAGAGGAATCATTTATTTAAATTATTCATTGGAGCTACAAAGTGTTTTTGACTAATTTGGACTCTAACACTACTTTGGGATTATTGTAAAGTCAATCAAAGACATCCTGGATTATATTGTGACACATCAAGACTATTGGTACGTCAAGACGTTGAAGAGTCTTGGTACATCAGGGCAGTCAAGATTATTGGAATTCATTCGGAACATTCTATACCGTTGCAATTGTGAAAGAACATTTAGATTTATTTGGGATTTAATTCACAATACTGTAAGTTCATCTTAAATTTGCACTTTGTACTCTAGGGGAATAAATCGTTTTGTTTTACAAAACTTGATGGTTGCTTTGTGTGCTTTAGCTTCAGCCCATCGAGTTTTAATAGTGTGTATGTATGGACACGTTGGATCCAACTTCAAGCAACATAGACTCAGATCTGCTATCGTATATTTCACAAGCAGATTAGGGTACGTGTTTGCAGTTGAATCGACTCGTATGCGAGTGGATACGGTACACATATGCTATTTACACATACCCCTCATAGTTTCTGATTCAGGCCTTGCTGCTCCATTTATCAGTGTCCTGCATGTACTCAGAAAGCATACAACCTGATATATCCATCATAATTGTTTTAGACATATGGAAATACACTTCCTTGGTCTTGGCGTGTCTTGTGACAGAAAATACAATCACTGCAAAATAATACAATTTGAAAACAGTGCATTTTGATGCAATAATGGCTCTTCATAAGCACTGATAAGCCAGATTCCTTCCGTCCAATAAAGACCACGATGTTCTGGACTTGAACTCTAGTTTAACAAGTGTGTTTACAATTTTCTAAAACAGTTCCGTTACTTTATTTAAGGCACATATTTTCAGAAATGTTGCCCTGAACTTCCAATTTCAAAATTTCTATTGTTGGTGAAAGCGGAAGGCGGTGATGCAAACGAGATATCTGAACAGATTTGACTTTTCAAAACAACATTATTACCTTTAATACAAATCAAAATTGTACTTTCATTACATAGGTTATTAGTAACACAATATGTAAGGACATCTATTGTGATTGCTTGAAAGAAACTTGACAGCACAAAATATGGTTTCTATTTTAAAATAAAAGCGTTTTCAGTTTTATCTGCATATACACCGCAAGACTAATGCAAAACTTTACACCATAATTTACATTCACATCGTGTTTACTATGAGCTACAAAATTCGGATTCTAAAACAAAATGTCAAACTCTTTTCTTAAAACAAATACAGCGTTAAATGGAATACGATGAGGAACCAGTGACATCAAATCAGATGACTAAGCACAAACTGCAAATATTAAGGAAATTAACATAAACAGCAAATGATCGAGACTTAATATCCCTAGCTGACCGTACAATAAATAATATTAAATAAAAATAAAAAAGAAAAGTATATATATATATATAAATCTCTCTCTCTCTCTCTCTCTCTCTCTCTCTCTCTCTCTCTCT
>JAECUM010052915.1:0-36973 GCA_016617855.1 Megalonaias nervosa
TTTTTTTTTTTTTTTTTTTGTTTGCTTTGTGTTTGTTTTTGTTTTTTATGAGGGGTTTTGATTAGGTTTTTTTCCGCTTTGTAGAAAGATCTCAAGTTTTCCTGAAGTTTTATAAATATCATAAGAGGTTGCAGTTCTTAATGTTTGTCAAATCTCTTCTTAGGACTTGTAAAAGACCTAAAGTTAACAATAGTTATGGTCTCTCATTACGTGGTCCAGTTATACCCATTTATCATACTACCTAGTCTCAAGCATAGAACATTACGTGGTCCAGTTATACCCATTATCATACTACTTAGTCTCAAGCATAGAACATTAAATTCTTGATAAAAAATTATATGCCTCATATAGCACAAATCGGACGGATGAAGGTGTATTGTGCCGATTGCGTTTTGGACACATACCTGACTCACGCATAACGGGCGAGCAGCAGGAAGGGTGAACAGACCACTCTTATAATTAAGCCAAATTTTAGTGATAATTGAGGCAAGTGGTCTGTTCGACTGCCGTACCGCGAAATCATTTGTCTTAATCATCAGGCAAATATATTCATTACCAAATGTCTGTCCACCCCCACCTCCCTTGCTGCGGTGGACCCTACAACTTGGTTTTCGAGCAAATTTTGCATTATGATTAAGACAAATGTGTAAGGTTCGACTGTCATACCGCGCATATCATCTTCCCTTCTTGTCTGCTGTTCTCTTACACACACATGTGGTCATTCACCCTTCCTGCTGCTATGAATTTATCCAGATCAGATATTGCATGTATATACATGAAGTGAGTCATACATACATGTACTGAGATAGGTATGCGTACCGATTTTTCAAGGACGTGTGTGGTAGTTCAAACAATAGCTGTGTTTATCGTCAGCGAAGATAGGTATTTGTGTGCAGTTTATTTCCGTGTTTTAATTTTAAATATAATACATTTTAATCGGTTCATACATATAATGGCAAAATATCTTAATAAAATTATAAATATTTATTTATTTGTAAAATCAGATATCAAATGCTATTGCACAATAATCACATATAATAATTTCTAAAACGTATATTTGTAGTCGAGTTCGTTAGCTCAATGTTAAAGTTGTTGGAAACTTTAATACTGATGTTTGCGGTTCGACCCCAGATCTCGCCGAGATGGGTTCGGGTCCCCGGGTCGCCCACGTCTTTTAATAAGTGGGGGGAGGCATCCCCTGAGATTTCGATAAATCACCACGTATCTCGTGGTCGGATTCCATTTTGGATTCTACCCGGGGGTTTCGTGGGGGTTTTATCGAAATCGCAATGCCTAGACAGCCTTCTGAATTGCTAATATTTCACTTTCGTCGATTAGAAATTCGCCGGGAGGTGTGTCTATGCAAATTTACCCCCTAAAATAATCAGTAGCATGCCTTGAGCTCTCTGCCCCATGGAAGAACCCCAAATAAACATCCAGAAAGGGTGTTAGCCAAAAGAAACAGAACATGGGTGTGCCGCATAATAGTCATAAGAGAGAGAATGACAATGTAAGGACCCCATGAAAGTCACACAGGCTATCGAGGGGCTCCATTGAAGGGTAACCGCTAGGATCTACTGATTATTTTTGATAAATTAAAATACAGACAAACATACAGACATACATAGAAAGGGGAAATAATTCTCTAGCAGAGGAGGAGCAGAGTTAATCACAGATTAACCAAAGATTTTATCCAGACCTATACGATATCTGGATCTTGGGTCATGAAGATTTATTGTTATAAATCCGAACGGAGCAGATTGTGCTTTTGAAAAGAAGTTTTTAAACTTAATCATGTCCATGTTCCCTGAACACCAAGTATAATAAATATTCTGTAGAGTATAATTATCTACTCCATTAAACACAACCAAAATATTGCAGTTATCTCTGATCACTTTAGGTATCTGTGTATATCGTTGTGTAACATAAATCACGTCAGTATTTTTGTGACGACCTCGAGAAAATATTCTAGCTGGATTTGTTTGTCTGCCCAACATAACGTCATCGTACACCACTAAATTATTAATAAATCCATCTAGGTCATCTACAGATGGAGCCTCATCAATATCGGTAATAAAGTCAACAACATCATCACCATCTTCATTCAGCAATTTTGCATTTTCGTTAAAATCTTTAAGTACTTTGTAACAGTGTTGATCATCTACGGATGGTGCTACTAAATACAATTTACTCCATTTTAACCATCGCAATATTAAATTTAATAATAGTTGTGTTTTACCCGATCCAGATGGACCTATTATAATCATTCTTATCGAATTTGGTAATGCTGGATGATGCTTCACTGGCTCCTGTTTTCGTGTCGCCGAAAAATCAATTATATCCATATTATTAATAACATGAGTCTATATTGTGTTCGATGTAGATTATCTACACCCACTACTGGACTGACAACAATAATAACAAAAAATAAACGACGTGCATTAACAGGTAGATGTGTAAAATGCGGCACGAAAAAATATAAATTTATCTCCATGTCTGATTCAGGGACAAAGACAGGTGGAGATATAGCCGCTTTATTAGGAAAATTACCTGGAACTCCGTGGGCTAAATATCCGGGGGAAAAACACTTACCAGGATATAATTGTTGTGGTCCTGGAACCCGACTTGACATCCGACTTGATGATCAAGATCAACCAAGACCAGGAGAGCATCCAGTAAATAAGATTGATAAAGCGTGTCATGTTCATGACGTTGCGTATAAAAGTAAAGATTTACAACAAAGGCATCTCGCAGATGTAAAATTGATTCATGCATTAAATTCTATACCTAATAAATCTATCAGAGATAAATTAGCTACTTTTCTAGTAAAATCTGCTATGAAAAGTAAAATAATGTTAGGGGCTGGTAATTAATTATATAACTATTATAATGGAATCCATTTATTATAGCCCAAGAGGATATTGGAGAGGTAAATCAGCTATTACTAAATTATCTGAAGCAGCAAAAGTCTCACGTTCTGTTGCTGCAGCTTGGTTAGCACGACAGGCAATATGGCAAATTTATCTACCACCACCAAAAAATATTCAATATGCACATTTTGATGTCAGCGTCCCTAATGAGGTTCATCAAGCAGATATTTTATTTTTACCGCACGATACCATTAAAATTGGTAAACGTCAGTCACGCACATACAAATACGCATTAACTGTCGTTGACGTTGCAAGTAGATATAAAGAAGCTGAACCATTATCAACAAAGACAGCATCTGAAGTTTCATCTGCGTTTGAACGAATTTATCAGCGAGGACCTTTGCGATGGCCACAGTTATTACAGGTTGATCCTGGCAAAGAATTTCTTGGAGTAGTATCATCGTTGATGAAGAAACATAACGTTAAAATCAGACGAGGACATACTGAAATTCATCGTGATCAGGCAATTGTTGAACGATTTAATCGAACACTTGCTGAGCGGTTATTTGGATACCAATACGCAAAAGAGATATCTACTGACTTTAAATCCGGTGAGAGATCTCGTGAATGGGTTGCAAGGTTACCAAGTGTGATAACTGCATTAAATAATGAAATTACTCGTTCAACTTCCATGAAACCTTCTAATGCGATCACAAAAAAATATATACCCCGTAGCGATGACAGACATCAACCTCGACCAGTATTAGGTAATGTAACTGTAAGATATTTATACGAACCTGGCGAACTTGAAGCTGGTAAAAAAAGAGCAACCGATCCTATCTGGAGCGTGACTACACATACAATTTCTAATATAGTTAGATATACTGGTAGACCTCCAATCTACAGATTAGATTCGAGAGCCCCTCAACGTGGATTTGTACGTGAACAATTACAGGTAATCCCTGAAGACACACAATTACCACCACATACAATTACATAACCAGAACCAGGGCGTCCAGCGCCCCGACGTCGATTACACTCGAGACAGGTCAGCATCACATTATCACGTGTATGACCAAGATCAATATTAATTCTGTCTACGGTAAATTGTCTTGGATTATTATTCGAATATTGCCACAACATATTACAGTTACAACTTGCGCAATTATTATTCTGTAGTTGTTTTAGTTTTATAATAAATTCAACATTAATATCAAAATCACGATTATTTTTTTTGTCACACTGCTTATAACCAGATAGTTTTTTTCTTATTACGTCATTGCTAACAGTCTGATCATTATTTTCTATGAAATTAATAATAACCCTATGTAGTTGAGATATTCTTCTGACTCTAGAAACTGCGAGATAGACTAAATTCGACCATTCGATCCGATTATCTATAATCCAGATATTTGTATCAGAAATAGTTAACCCCTGTGATGAGTGAATAGTTATAGCGTATCCTAACGTCCACGGTGATTTATTCATATTCAGCGCATTCTCAACGACATTAATATCGACTAAAACAATATCATTCAAGACAAGATTCTGTACTCGGACACTTTCGGTGTCTCCACCAGGAATTTCAACATCAATATTCTGTCGTCGAGTATCTGCTGGGCGATAACACAAAGGTACAGGTAGATCTGAAAACTTTTCTTTATGTAGCAGAAATAATTTATCCTGTAGTTCATCACGAACTATCTTTCTACTTGCAACTATTAAATCAGCGGGATTCCATAAATTTAGAAAATCATTCATAGAAGTCTCTGGAATTATTCCTCGCATTATTTCACATTGTACTCTGTCTGGCTGAAGTCTGATTAACCTTTTAAATTCCTTCAGCGGTTCATCAATAGCTCTATAGTCATCATTTATTTCCTCGTAATAATCTACGTTATTCTTCAGCCATTCATGTGGAGACTGTCCAATAAGGGGTGGTGGTTGACCATGATCACCACACATTATTATAGCAGTATTCTTCGTCAATAGCCATTCAAGAAATGTTTTTAATATTTCTAACGACACCGTGCATATCTCGTCCCATATAATATATTTAGGTATATATTTTTCACCCATTCGTTCGGGAGTCCATGTGTCTCCACACCATCTAAAGAAACTATGATAAGTACACGATTTTACTCCTCGTTCTTTTATTTCTCTGGCTAATTTGTGTGTCGGTGTCAAAACAATTATATCCGAATTATTATTCATGAATAATTTAATCACACGAGTTGTTTTACCTGAACCACCGCATCCATTAAGATAAACAGTCTTATGTCTAGATACAGGATCATATACAGATGGTGCTGATGATTTTGATATTTGATTATTATTTTTGTGATACATTTCCTTAATTTCAACGTCGGCAGATTCAGAATAACTAAATATATTTTCTTGTTTTATTCTCCATGATCCCCATTCACCATTACCAAGTAGTGGTTTTAATAAATCCGTATATTTTTTATTTATATAAAACGAATCCGTTGCTACTCTGACAGCATCACGAGGAATTTATTTATCATAGACAGTAGATTTATAGAAACATATGCCAACATAGAAGATCTTAAATGAGTAAATTGTGGTGAGTCACCATCAAGATAACTCACAATTGTACCTAGTTTGGTTCCGTCTGACAAATAAGCATTACTCCAATTTATAAATATGTTTTTTTCTGTTGTATCAGCAATTATAAAATCGAGTTCAGCATCGTCCATAATTAATCTTGTACAGTGTCTTTTATGATCATAGGCTCCTCCTTGAGTAAATTTACCAATTATCCTTCTACCAAGATCTTTTGCAAGTTTTCCATCATGCTCGTCTCTGCATTTACGTATATTATTAGTAATTTTAATAATATCATCTTCATTAAGATTAGGGAATTCTTTCCTGGCATCATCAATATTAAATCTATTTGGTTCTGGTAACCAAATTTGCTTCTGTGGACTATATGATATAATGGCCTCGCTCACCTGTAAAGATATTAAAATTTCAACATCAAGCATATATCGCAATAGTACTATTGGAACCCAACATTTTTCTGAAAAATGTCTTCCAAACCAAGTATAAGTAATCGGATGGAGATTTTCTGCAAATTCGAATGATTCTACATGAGCAAATCCGGTTAAATCAAAATCTGGTAATGGTCCGTTTATTGCAACCCTGGTCATCTCGTGTGATGGATGTCCGAATCTCTTAAAGTATTTAGAACATTCTCCGTATCCAAGAAAACTTCCAGGATAACATGCCACCATATCGACGGATATAATGTCACAATAGTTGTATTTAGTATTCCATAATCCTCCGTGTCCATATTCTACGCAACTTTTATGAATATCTTCAAGAAATTCCGATCGTGTTGGTTTCCATAAATTTTTCTCCTGAGCGAAATGAGCCGCTACGGATGGAACTGTAAAACAATTATTTAATAATTGTCTAATTTTGACATCGTCTGAAGTATACTTCAGCGCAATATTTTCCATTTCTACATTAAGAGATTCTATACGGTAAATATCACCATTAGGCCGTACAAACTGATCGTAATGATCATATTCCGAACTCTGAAATAACCAAACGGACACAGGGTCACTTTTACTGATATTTCTGATAAAATCAAATATATGACCATCATAAAATTTAACTTTTCTATCTCGTGGACATACTGTTACTGCTGAGGTCCATGCGTGCGAATTATGATCAATAATATCTATTGGAGCTCCTCTTGATTCATATTTCGATTTATATAAAATCTCTCCTGTCAGCGTTTTTACTGTTATTGGGAATTTCAATTTCTTTTCTAGTTCAGCGACATCTTTAATAGACGCTCCGGTATCTTTAACTGATTCTGCCCAAGTATTTATTTTTTTACGTCGTAAATCTGTTAAACCATTACCCAGTATCGCGTTTGTAAAATGTTCTGTAACTCGTTCAGCTACACAGTTTATTCTTGACTCTGACAGTTTCATAGGTTTTAGATCCTCGACGTCAGGTTTATTATTCAGCGGAAATATTCCATATACAACTGCAGTAACTGGGTAGCTCCGTTCATAATATATCTTATCAACACCAGTCAGTATTCCGGGTTTAGATTTATTATTTAAGAGAACAATATTATTTCCTGACTGTATATGTACTGGATCGCGTTTGTCACGAATAATCCAAATATCTTCTTTTGTATTTACAATAAATTTTATTAAAATAAAATATTTTTGATCATCAAGGTGATTAATAATTACTTTTCCTCGTTTGTCATTCATCATATTAGTAATATTTCCGACTCTGAATGTTGACCATACATGAGCAGCACCATCGTCACGAAATTCATTTTTTGCTTCACGAATACGTTCGATTATATCCTCATCCGTTAATGCCAGATCTTGCATCAAAGTACTATATTTATATTCTGATAGTCTGTCAAGATCAAATCTAGTATGGGAAGGTTCAATTGCCGATAATTCCTCCATATAATTAAGACAAGTATTTAAATTAAAATTTTAGTATATATATAATGCTTGAAACAAAGAACAAATGTGTTTGGCTCAGAATTGGATATACTTCTCTTTGTAATAAACCGTGCGTGAACAAATACTGCGGATATCATGCACAGAGTATCAAAAATGGAAGTACAGGACCAATACCGTGTATTCAATGCGGTGTTGGAGTGAGGGGAAAAACTCAATTGTGTCTAAAATGTGGCGGAAAAAAATATAGAGAATTAAAACGATATTATGACAAAAAAAATAATGCATCGCCAGGTAAATCTCCTATACAAACCGTAGAAGATTATCTGGCCAGATTTCAAAACAATGATTTAGACAAATAATATTATTATATAAAATGACTCAGACAAATCAGACTTATGATGAAATGATCGACAACGATATTATAAGAGAATTAAGAAAAAAAGCATTTCGTAATAAATACGAATTTGTGAAACATCCAGTATATACAAATTATGAAGCATCCCGAGATGGTGTGATCAGAAACTGTAAATTGAAAAAACCAGTCGGTAATATTAATAATACTGGTTATTTTATGTTTAATGTTACTAGAGAAAAAAAATACTTATCAAGTAGATTCATATTCGAATGTTTTCATCGAGTAGTTGAAAATGGACTTGTAGTTGATCATATTGACGGAAATCCCAAAAATAATCGGTTATCTAACCTGCAAGCTATTACACCTAGTCAGAATGCTGCACGCGGAAATACTGGAAAATGTAACAAGTTTGCAAGAAGATCTATTAAATCCATAAATATACAGACAGGCCAAGAAATAACTTTCCCCTCAATTAATGCGACTGCAAAATATTTTAGCATACATTCACGATCGGTGCAATTTGTTGCAGATAAAGTATACAAATCAGCATATTCAATAAAATACGATCAGTGGATAATATTTGAATATATCTAATTCTGTGTTCCTAATAAATAAATTGTATATAATTCGACTCTATATTTTGCCATGGGTATCTTCACCGCTGCTGCTCTCTGTGTCACTCTCATTTTTGATAGAATCAAATAACATAATCTTTCTCAGTTGCATTATACGATTATCCACGATCTTCTTTTTCTCGTATTCACGAGATAGTTCGGATCTAATATTTTCGATCGAACGTGCAAGAGGCGCAAATAGCTTTACCTGTTTTTCATTTACCATCACCAAGGATTCTAACATAGACTGATAAATTAATTTTACAAATTTATAATTGGATGATAATGTGTATTTATTGTCAGTTTTTCTTTGTTTTAATATTTCATAATCGCATAATATTTTTTCAGGATCGAGATTATCAGATATATTTATTCCGTTATGCTTTAATTTTTTAATAGCAGAAATAATATCATTTATATTTTCCTGGTTCATATATAATAATTATTTCTCTAAAATAAAATAACATCGTTCCGAATACTGTCGACACTCGTCAGCCATAGGAATCGAACCACGGTCGTCAGTATCATAGTTGCAACAACTATACCCAATAAATTTTAATTTTCTGTCAGATTTCAGAAATCTAGCAGATTTTCTACAGAAAATAATAATATTAATAATAATTTCAGAAAATATGATGAATTTCATGATCTAGTCGGGTAATTATACCCGGCAGATTTCAATTTCTGATGAATTTTATAATTTAGTCGTGTAATTATACCCGGCAGATTTCAATTTCTGATGAATTTTCACAGAAAAATAACAAAATAATAATAATTTCAGATTTTCCGCAGATTTCCACAGAAAAATAATAATAATTTCAGAAAATCTGTCCAAAAACATCAAACAGAGTATATATTTACCCATCAGATTAAAAAAAATATATTATTTCAGAATCAGATTATTTTTTCCTTTATTATATTAGGAAATATTTAATCAGACGTTCGACCAGCGCATATATAAATTAATATTAAGAGATTCTTGTCTTAGATCCAAAATATTTCCTGCCTGGTCAGTGAGTTTGAAATTTATTCTTGTCAGAAATGGATTATGAACTCTCAGGTACACGGGGTTAATTGGTTCAGACACAATTAGCCAACCTGGCGGGTCTTTAGGGCTAAATGAATATAGTATATACCCCTGTTCCGCAGTGCCACTGCGGTGATTAGATTTTGAAAGGTCTACTTGATAACTATCATCAATTACGTCACATACCAGATTGACTGCAATTGTTGTTGTTATATTAACAATACCAGGTGATATATGTCGACCACCACCGTGTGGATCATTATTATATTTAAGAATAGTTGGTGTAGGTATTAATTTTTTCCATTAATCACATATTCTTTTAAATTGTTCATCAATAAGATCATTAACTGATTTCCTTAGCTCTTCAGAGTTAAATCCAGGAATTATAAATGTTGATAGTTGTTCTCGCGTAATTCCGAAATGTTTTAGAAATACTATTGTAAACAGAAGATTTAGTCTAACACTTCGAGGCGGACCGTCTTCATCAACTATATATAACTCTTTATATCGTTTATCTGCTGCTATGCCCACTAATTTTTTCTCTCTGTTAACAATAATATCATTCATGAAATCTAGGTCTGAAGCAACTTGATTCAAATGTTGTATTATTTCAATTATTTGATTTTTTAAGTCATCGTTGTAGGAAGTGCTAATGTTGGAAAATAAATTTCTTAGATAATTAAATACACGTCCGTGTTCAGACTTAATTGTATTAGCATATGAATTTATTTCATCAACATCAAGTACTATTATTTTACCTTTTTTACCATCAACTATTTTTGTAAAATGGGTTTCTGTTTTATCTATATAATGTATAACTCCATCACCAAAATATCGTCGCCATGGGTAAGCATTTTTTTCTGTTCGATATTCTGGAAATTTTATAAACTTTTTAACATCTATGACGAAGTCGGATCTCTGTGGTTCTGGTGGTCCTTGATAAACCGGTGGATCTTCAGACCATCCTAATACTGATTTAATCGAACTTTGATAAATATCTACGGAATAATCAGGGGAATTTATTTCAATAACCGCAGATAGTGTTGGCTCGTAGACAGTAATTGCTATTTTTGATTCTTTTCCTGTAATAGA
This sequence comes from Megalonaias nervosa, assembly GCA_016617855.1. Taxonomy (NCBI): domain Eukaryota; kingdom Metazoa; phylum Mollusca; class Bivalvia; order Unionida; family Unionidae; genus Megalonaias; species Megalonaias nervosa. The sequence continues at coordinate 10,422 of JAECUM010052915.1, forward strand.
TTTAATTCTACGCTGAAACTCATCGTTAATCTGTTCTATTTGATAACTGCCCGTTGGAATAGCAACTACTTGCCAATCAGGAGTTCCATCAGGCTTATTCTTATTAGCGAATACTAATGAATTATTTGGCTGTAGTCCACCAAATGGTTTTGATCTAATATTTGGCCAGCTATAATAAACTCGCAATTGTGCTAATGCTATTTCTTTTGCAGGAATTGCGGTTGGAAAATTGACACTAAACTCAGGATTAGTCGAACTTAACGATATCATTTATTTAGTTTAGTCAGACGTTCCCATACTTGATTGCATCTGTAACATTGAACGTCAATGCGAGACTGAGGTTGATCCATTATTATTATATTAAATGATTAATTGCTATATTTTAGCCACAAATTCCAGATGCCACGAATAAGGCACTGAGGTTATTGTTTGATCATCTATTCTCAGTATAAATGTTTCTTCAATATTTTTACTTAACAATATAGATACAACTCCAGAGAGAGAATCAGTTGAATGACGCAATATATATCTGTTAATTATAGCAAACCTTTCATCACTAAATACGGACAGCCTGTAAATACCAGTAACTTCTGCGGTATATTTGATAGTATTATTTTGTAGTGTCCATGTTGATGATCCTGATGCTACTGTGTATACAATATTTTCAATCGAACTGTGGGAGATTGTATATCGATTTATTTTTTTATTAATTTCAGTAATATTACTTTGTAATAATTTTACTTCCTCATTTGTAAAATAAAGTTTTTCTTCTATATCAATTAATTTTTTATTAATATCATCAAGTTTTATATCAACCTTTGATGGGTTTCCAAAAAAATCATTTTTAAGTTTGTTTATGTTTCTATGAAAACTTAAAAACTCATTCACGTGACTAAGAAATTTATTTTTAAGTGCTGTTATTTCATTATTGATTGAAACTTCCTTATCATCAACGTATTTTTTATTAACTGCATCAAAATCTGTCTCTGGTGTTCTAAGATTGTTAATACCATTATTATTCATGTCGAGAAATGCGCGCATTATACCGCCGTTGGTTAATACGTATTTAGATTCTTGATCGTCGACATATTTCTTTGTTGCGGCGTCTGTATCTGCGGTTGGGTTTCCAAGGTATGTAATTTTATTTTGATTCATAATAATGTCACCCCTGAATGAATCACCAGCTTTCTTAATATAATCGCTGACTGATGTACCGGAATCTTGTATTTTACCCTGATCAGTAAAAGTAACTATATTATTAACAACCGCGGTGGGAACTCGCACAAGTACATCTGGTAGTTGTATATTACTAGTTTTTAATCGTCCTTGCTTATCCTGAAAAACGACTACTTCGTTTTGATCCACACTGGTTATGTTTAATAAATCATCAATCTCATTTCTGAGCTGATCGAGAGTTGCGTATTTAGATAAATCAGCTTGCTGATGACCTCTACTACGGGCAGATCTACCATAAATATCTACCATTATATTTACTAATGTCTGTTTAAATATGACGTCGTAGTATATTCATGTACAACTTTGTGGGGGGGTTTTGTTGATTTTGATATAGCATCAAGTACGTTAAGTACTTCTCGACCACATATTGGTGGATCGGTTAATGTTTGTGTAGGTAATGTTGAATACCATATTGGAATACTTTGATAGCAACTAATATACTTTAAAAATTCTTTTGGTGGAGCTAGTCCATATGAATCAAAATAAATAATTCCACGTGGATCAATTGCATAAGCGACCCAATGCGTGCCTGGACCAGAATTTTCATCGAGATTAATAATACCTGTTTCAATGTTATTTGGTTGTTTTGGTAATTGATCACGCATAAAAATTCCTCTAAAATTTTTTATTTTTAATTTTTTAGCAGCATCGAGTAAATCAAAATTGGACATAGGAGATATTAGTAAACTGTCCCTGGTAATCTTAGGTCTTTTCCGTACCAGTGTGGGGTCCCTGGTAATCTGAGACCTTTTCCCTTTTTTTTGATTCCCTGTCCAGTTGCTTTCTTTAATGCCATTCCAGCAGCAGTTCCAACAGCACCTAATGCAGCTGCCTTTGCAACAGCTGGGGCTGCAGCGGCTATTAATGCTGGTATAGCAGCAAGAAGTGGAAATATACCACCCGTCTTAATTATATCTTTAATGGCACCCGCAGAAAGATTAAGTTTTATACCTTTATTTGATTTTTTGGCTTCATTGAAATGCCCGAGCTGACGTTCTGTAAGAGATAATTTATTTGAGCCGCTCATCTGATCTTTCTTTAGTAATATTTTTAATCCACAATTATTTTTTGATGCTGATTGTATCCTTTTAATCTGACCGGGAGTCAGACTAACACTAACATTATTATACGACATTATAATATTCATAAATAATCTAATTACATGTTTTCTACTGGAGCATCAACGGCTCTCATTCGTCCACCAGCACCTTCAAGTAACATCGATTTATCGCTGAGTATGACAGCAATTGCTCTGTAATTGGCAATAGCTCCTATTGTCACACGAGCTCGAAAATGTATATCGACTACCGACTGTCTGGTTAAATCTAAATGTTCGAGCGAAAAATAATAAATTGGGTATAATGTTGTAAAATCCAATTGTGATATTTGTAAACCAGTATCAACATTTTGATCACATCCCATGAACGTCATTAGACGGTGATATACACGTGCTACATGATTTTGATCGAAATTCAGTAAAATATCCTCGGATGGTTCTTGATGTCCATTTATTCTTAATGAAACTTCGGAAACACCAAGATTATCAAATATCATAATACTACGTGTTTGATCATCCACCCGTGCAGCATCTTGAAATGCAATAAATATATGTCGTGGTGCAGAAACACCTTGTTGTGATGCTATTTGCCACGTAAATAAACCATTAATATTACTCTGGATAGCATCTGTGGTCATTGTTAACCACGATAATGCTGATTTACCACCTTGATTCATAAAAGAGAGTAGACGATCTTCTTCAGTTATTGATGGAGTCATCACCGGCGTCCACAATGAAAGTTTTGTAAGAATTACTTTGCCAGGATCACCAGCGAGTCTCCATAATGCATCGTTGTCGGTTGCTTTTCGTACAAGTACAACTGTATGCTTAGATCCGAAAATGACTTTTCTGACATTTCTACAAAATCCAAATATATGTGATAGTGGAATCACACATGAAAATGCTCTTCTTCCCCCACGCAACATTGCTCGACGTGATCTAAATCCTAAGTTGAAATCTGGATCTACATTAATAATCATACTTTGTACATCCGCATTGGCGTTTCTAGCAAAATTTCTTGATTGTCCTATTTCATATTGTCGATACTCTGGAGAATCAGTTGTATCCTTTGCAAACATCATTGATGGACCAGCTGATCTTGAATAATCGTCACTGTATCTTGCAAGACCAAGTATTGTTGTTGCAACATCAACATCTTTCTGAATAGATTCAATATTTTTTCCGTCAATCATGTACGTTGCACTGTCAAATAATGCCATAATACCATTATTAACAAAACCGACATTAACATCGTCTCCATATGCTGCTGGTGCTGCAGGATTAGCAATATTTAAAATTTCACCTTCGACTTCAATAAATGCTTCAGCGGGTAAGAAATATCTACTTGTATCCTGAACCTGTAGTTCGATTCGTCCACGCTGATCTGGAATTCGTGCGTCGTAAGAATAATACTGATAATCACGCACAGACTCATCTTTAATTACTGGTGCGTCCATGTCAAATGCAGGATCAGATATACGTTTGAACATCTTTATTATATTTATTATCGTCTAAAACGAAGATTACTTCGGGAAGTGAGACCACTTCGGGAAGTGAGACCACTTCCTGCTATCAGACTAGCAGTTATATTTTTTTCTTTTTCTGATAAAGGCACATCAGCCAACTCCGCTAGTTTTTGATTAGCAACTTGATTTATTATTTTACTGACATTTGCAGGCATAACTTCTGTACTAGGTAATTTTACAGATTGAGGTCGGACCGCAGGTCTGCGTATTAATCGTGTTAATCTATCTTTGATCGCTGAAAATGCTTTACCAGCGAGATTATCCATAGCACCAATACCTTTTTCACGAACAACATCAATAGCTTTCATTCCCAGTTGCTTTGCGATCGGTATTGCTTTTGGGGCTATCCTTCTAAATAGACCCTGAACAACATCACCTAGTCCATCTCCGTAGGTTGGCTTGTATACTGGTAATCTTGAATTTATTACCCTGACCATAGTTGGTCCACGTTGAGTACTATGTACTATCATTTTATTATAGTAATTGTATTTAATTACATACTCAGTCGCTGTAGTAGTCATCAGCAATTTCATTAATAAGAGACTGATAAACATCAACGTCCATGATACCACCGGTAAATAATCGTCTGCAAATATCAGCCGCCTCATTAATAATTTCTGGGGAATTATTACCAGCTCGTTTTCCTCCAATGAGAATCTCCAGACGTTCAACGTCATTGAGAATATTATTAGGACATGTAATAAGACCACTTCCATGAGTAATAAATCCACTTCCACTTACGTTGCCAGAAGAGGTGTCTGGCGGCCAATATTCTTCTTTCTCCTCTTCCTTTTTGCTTGATTTTTGTTGTTTTAGAGATTGTGGTAATGGTGTTTGTGATTTTGGAGATTGTTGTCGTGCTTGCTGTAGTATTTGTCGTATTGATGGTGATGATAATTGTTGTTGTTGTGATGGTGGCGATACTTGTTGTTGTGACGATATATCTCCAAATAATGAACCTTCTTTAGTTTTTTCGACTTGTTTCATAAAAGTTTCAAAATCATCTTTATATCTATCAGTGATTTTAGATATACCACGAGATTGTCGAAATATAAAAGGAACCCAATTTTTTTCAAGAACATTAGCGGTGTCTGGATCTAATAATTTATCACGTTGCGAATATCCTGTTGCAGCGACCGCAACATCGTTTTCTTTAAGTAGTTTACGACCATATTTGGTTAATTGGGCTGGTTTTTGTTTTTGTTTTGGTTTTGGCGTAACAAGATCCATTACATCACCGACCTCCTCACGAACTTTGTCAATACCCTCGAGCACTTGTTGTACTTCTTCTTGTAATTGTGGTTGAGCCGCAGTTATTTCAGCTGGAAGTTCCCGTAGAATCCTTTTTGTTTTCTTAGTTCTTTCTGCTATTTTTCCAGTTGCTTCAGCGGTTTTTTCTAACGCAGGAAGAAGACCTTTAGTGGTCTCAGTAATAGGTTTAAATAATTGTTTTGTATCCTCCTCAAACTCAACTTGAGATTCCTGTCGTTCTTGTAATTGTTGCTTGACAGCATCACGAACAGGTAAATATTTTCTAATTGCCTCTAGTCTTTCTCGTGCTAATCTAGCTGAGTGTGGTTCTCCAATACTCATTATTAAATAATATTTATAATAGATATTTAATTGAATTTGAAATCACCAAAAATACTTAATAAAACGCGATAACTCTGCTCCTCCTCTGCTAGAGAATTATTTCCCCTTTCTATGTATGTCTGTATGTATGCATGTTTGTCTGTATTTTAATTTATCAAAAATAATCAGTAGATCCTAGCGGTTACCCTTCAATGGGGCCCCTCGATAGCCTGTGTGACTTTCATGGGGTCCTTACATTATCGTTCTCTCTTATGACGTATTATGCGGCACGCCCATGTTCTGTTTCTTTTGGCTAACACCCTTTCTGGATGTTTATTTGGGGGTTCTTCCATGGGGCAGAGAGCTCAAGGCATACTACTGATTATTTTAGGGGGTAAATTTGCATAGACACACCTCCCGGCGATAAACACAGCTATTGTTTGAACTACCACACATGTCCTTGAAAAATCGGTACGCATACCTATCTCAGTACATGTATGTATGACTCACTTCATGTATATACATGCAATAGTTGATCTGGATAAATTCATAGCAGCAGGAAGGGTGAATGACAAAAATTGAGTAACCCGGTAAGTAAACTAAACGCACTATAACAAAAGTCAAAAATGAAGTAACAAAAATGAGCTAACCCAAAAGATTTATTATTCGTTTTTCAAACTAAAAGGTAATAATATAGTTAGAAGGCTCGGTTTATCGTTTTGACCCTTATTTTTTGTTATTTATTTTTACTTAACGGTTCAGGCAAAAAGTTGTAGGGTTCACCCTTCCTGCTGCTTCGGTATCAGTGGTAAGTAAAGCATAATACTGGCTTAAATCCAATTTAAATAAATTGACATATTTGATTTAACGACACATGTATACACATCGTGGTATAATAAAGACACAGCCTCCACACGATACAGTTAACTCAACTGAGAATCAATAATATATTAATTTTTTATATAAGTGCCTTCGCATCATCGACATGGATGTTTTACAGGTAGGTACAGTATACTTTCGACAGTATTTTTCCAAAAATAAATTTTGAAGTCATTGTTAAGTCAATTACGTCTTTGTTTATAAAAACAACTTCTTTGCCTGTATATACAAACTTGTACACAAAAACACATTTATAGGACGGACGAAATCGTTAAAACCTAACATAGTCTAAGGCTAAACATATAAAATTACATAAATTGGTTTCAAATGCATTCAGTATAGGTCCAGTACAGCATGTTATGACAGTGCAAAAGAGTATTGATACAATGCAATAAGTGGTCAATACAAAGTGGTTCATACAAATTAAAAAAAAAACTAACATACATTTCCCACGGCAATGTTATGAAATGTATTATAAACGCTCAATTCATTTACTCAGGTGAGAGGCAGAATTTTGATGTAATATCCTAGAAGTCGGAAAACAATACTCTAGTTTTCCAAACCCGTATCACCATTCTCTGAAACGAAGCTGGAAGTACTTTTTCTCGATCTTCTCCGGGTACAAATGAATAATCGTGAACAACTATGCCGTAGCCTCACTTGACATACAGATTGCAATGAGTAGAATTCTCTATAACACATTTGTATTATACACTTCCAACAATTGTCCAATCGCGCTGTTCGTTACTGTCGAAATAATGCTGTTATTCCAATACCAAGTCCCCATTGGAGCCTCTCATAACGTGTTTAGCATGGCGTTGGTGAGAGAAACTTTCAGAGTCATTCAGCTGTTAAAATCTTCCGTGTTGCAAATTTTTAGAACTGCACAATAATTGTAAATTACATATATAGGACTGCTGCCCCCATGCGTCTAAGAATTCGTCTTACCAACATTGACTGTTGTGAAAAGGAGTAGCTGTTGTTTCACACGCTCCAATAATAACCTGCAATATTGAGGCGCATATCAACTTATCAATATGTAATTCGGTTCGTGCTTTAGGGTGAAGTTCGTATTGAAAAAAGTTTTAAATGTTTTCCACTTTTCTTTGTTTCTAAGTTAAGTATAGCGATTTTAAATTTTCTCAAAATTGCTTGGCATATAATATAACAAATATATCACTCTGATAGTAATTCAATCTTCATTGCTAGATCAGTTCTTGTTATCAGTATTAACAAAAATCCGGATCATAACTCGACGTTTCGCGTCTCGTAATGGGCCAGATGTTCTGATGCTGACAACTGGACGTGATCTAACAGTGATGCTGATCCTGTAAACGTATCAGTGTATTGATAAAATGTACAAAACAACATGTTTGAATATGTAATAAATCTCAAACAAACAGTTAGAACTAGTGAGGTCTGGTTGTGGAGTGTGCATGAAATCACGTTTATATAAATATTTTGTATATGCATAATTTATGCTGTAGTTGCTGCATCTCTTTTAAATGAAAGTTATAAACTTACATTGTCTTATCACCTTTTCTAATTTCAACCATTGTGATATTTACTGGCGATGATTTGGACGCATTTTTCCCTCTGGTATTGTAATTAATATTGTTTCAGATACGATACAAATTGTAACATTTTAAAGCAAATTATTGACCGCATCTGTCATACTGGCTATCATTACGGGGAAACTCATTATTTTCATACTCCTTAAAACTTTAACCAACTTATTACGCTTCATCCATATGTTTCAATTGCATAATAGTAGTCAACAGGAGCACCCTAGAGACAATGGGACTTCCGTGTTAAAAAGTTCCGCGCCACTCTGGCGACAAGGGGAAATTTAACATGGGTGGGTCTGTCTAGCGACAACATAAATTTAACATGGGTGGGTCTGTCTAGCGACAACATAAATTTAACATAGGGAATGTATAGCAACAATGTATCGGGCCTGTCTAGCGTCGAGGGAAATTGGAGAGGGGTGACGTTACGGTACTGGACACTGGAGAAACAATGGCAGCAGTGTTGTAAGGGGCTGATCTCAATCGGGCAGAACAGTGTTTTGTAAGGGGCTGACCTAAATACGCGCTACTCAAGGGACAAACACGATAGAGACATAGACATATAGACATGGTTAGAGACACGGTTAGAGACATAGACATACATAGATTTATCGACATAAATCTATCAAACAAGAAACTATACAACCGACTGAAAAAAAATTAGGCAAGAGAGAATAGGCATCTTTTCGATACATGTGAGGGGCCCTGAAAGGGTCTTTGTTCTTTGTTTTTGTTAACACCATTCAGTTAACATAGAGGGCATAGCACGGATCTTCTTCACTTTCTCAAACTTCGTCTGACATCTGGACCGTAGATTAAGACTCTCTTCAGACAGACTTGCCTCTCCACATAGATTCCTCGTTTCCAAAGGACCGTCTCTGTAATCTTGGTAATAGCCCATGATGATTTGACATACATGGGATAGTCCGGGTTGAACCGCATTGACGATAGGAGGGTAAACGATTCTACGTTAGTCCACATCAGGTGAATGGAATGAGGTGAACCGCAGTTATTTATAGTGGAAGAGCGGATCGAAATTGATTGAGTTCTTTCACCAATCCTAACACGCGTTACAAAGTGCGGAGTCTGTCTTCCAATCCGAAGAGAGTTGTCTAAGACATTTCATTCCCTATATAGGTGCGCTAGCGTCTGTGCGCAGCGAATCGATGTAACATTGTTAGAATATGACAGAAACTACGACGACGATGAATTGGGGTGCACCGGCTGTGGAGAGGAGGAGTGATGGCATAACAGCGGCTACCAACGCAAAGTTCTACTTCCAGAAAAGAACGATTTTAATTGGGATTTAGTGGATTTTTGCTCTTCACAAGCATTTGTTCCGGTACCAGCACCTTTGCCGCTTTCTCCTTCCTTACAGTATGTCGAGGATTTTAAGCAGAGGCAGAAAGAAGAATTGGAGAAATTTTTACAACAGCAGAAAGAAGCAGAACAAGCTTTTCTCATTCAACAGCAACAGCGAGAAGAAGAAGAGGCAATAAGAAAACGACAGGAAGAAGAAGAAGAAAAGAAGAAATAAGGTGTAGGAGAGAAGAAGGACAGTGAAAGTCAAACGGTCACGGCTCTCTTAGACATTTTGGCAGAGTTAAGGAGTCTGAAACCAATGTATCAGACGTTTTTTAATACGACCCAAGAGAAAAAGACCTTCCCAAGCTAAATACTCCAATTCCGTTAACACTCTCACTACGCCAGAGATACCAACACTAGTGATTTCTACCAAATCATCTACAGTAGTAGGTCAAGAAGTAGGCCTTGGCCGTGGCAAAGGGATAAGGCAGTTAAAGCTCATTACCTCCCGTTCCTAAGTTTCTTTTTTTAAAAGAAAACAAAAATCAAAAAACCAAAACCACCCAACGGTCCTTTTCAGGCCACCCACCTCTCTTGAAAAGAGACTACTCAACGTTTGCCAAAATCAAATAAAACTCAAATCCCTTTTTCCCATGATGTACGCGTGTGAGTGCGTGAGCGTAGGTTCTTATGATTATTAAAATCAAAACCAAGAGACAATTACTTTTTTCTTTCTGGTATATTCTCTGGTACAAGTTACAATCAAATTTCACAACACATCACTTTAAAAAGTTTATTAGCTTCTTCTTTTCTTTTCACTCTCTCCTTTTTTTCTTCTTTTTTTTTAAATTTCTTCACTGTCACAGGCTTTTTCTCATCCTCTTCTCCCTCACCTTCATCTCGTCTTCTTTTCTTCTCTTTTTTCAAGGGTATCGGTTCTTCTTTCTTTTCGGATGTTACCTCTTCTTCATGTTCGAAAGCCCTCTCCCCCTGCTCCTGTTGTTTCTCGGGTCGGTTCTCTTGTTTCTTAGGGCAGTCTGATGACCAATGTACTTTCTCTTGACAATGATGACAGATATCTTGATTTTTGTCTCTCTTAACGACTGTCCTGCTTTGACGTTGTGGACATTCTGAAGACCAATGCACTTTCTTCTGACAGATATAGCAAGTATCTTGATTTTTATTTTGAAAGGAGGGGTAGTAGTCCGTCGGCTTCTCTGAAGAAAACCTTCGTATGGCACATCGCAAAGCTTTGATCAGAAGTTCAATCTGTGCTGGCTCTTCCATCTTTCTGGTAGGATTGAGAGTGAAATGAATACCTTGAGGGAAGACACTGACCCTTTATATAGGGAAGACACTGACCTTACATTGATATATAAGGGATCATGGCGTTTAAAATCTAGTCATTTGACATTTTGCAATCAGGATGAAACGACCGCACCATTTCGTGGAGAAAGGAGAAGAAAGTAAGAGGCAGAAACGTGACCTAGCGCCTCGCAGTCTTGGTTCAAGTTTATGCCAGCGATTTTGAAGATGACATGAATGAGCCAGAATCCAGACCAAGAGAGTCTACGTCAAATCAAAGTCCACCACCAGCAACACCTGAAACTACTACCACATTCGCGAGACGGATAAAGGCTACTCGAGAAAATATAGAACCACGGCCTACACATACAGTGAGACGTAGCGCTGTAGAAAACAGAGGGGTTCATCACCGATTTGTGGGATTCTTTGTTAACCACACAGAAACGGTCATGTCGAACCAACGAAGGCGATTGCTTGACACTTTCCATTTATCACGACAGTCGAAAATCACCTGTTTCGAGTTTTGCATGTCATCAGAACTGACACCTTCCAAAGTCACCGACAATATTCAGCACGTGCAGAAGTCCAACGACAAGTTTCAAATCACTGATGGAAAAGCGACACTATACATGGCCCAAGTTTCTCTTCCCAAAGGGACCGAACGCAAAAAGTTATTATTATTGGACGACCATCGTAGCACCAAAACGAGCCTCGTCCGAATTAACAACACTCAGGACAAGATGTGTTTAGCCCGTGCCATCGTGGTGGGACGAACGTATGTCAACAAGAACGACACATTAGAATGGAAAAGAGCCGAGAAAACTATCCAACGATCGGACCGAGCCAAACAACGAGGTGAAGCAGAATTCCTGTTCCAGCAAGCCAACCTATCCAAAGACATCACTTGTTGCATTCCTGAAATGCCAAAATTGCAAGACTCTTAGCTCCACGCTACACTTGAAAGTACACCCTCAAGAAGTGCGTGGACCTCTGTTGTTTCGAGGCAAATATTTCCAAGATGGAAAATACATTCACGTCTATCATCACGACGAAAATTTCGATACCATTACCAGTATCACTGGATTCCTGGGATACAGTTATTATTGTGAGAAATGTGACTATGGCTATAACAATCGACATTAAACGAGTGCATTGCCAAGCTTGTCAGCGAACTTTTGTCAGTCCAACATGTTGCCAACAATATCTGAAGTCCCAAGGTTCAGAGCAGAAAAGTGCTTGCAAACTGCTAAGACTGTTCTAATTGTGGACGAGTCATACGTATCAATAGTACCAAGGGGCACGTATGTTCAGGAGATAAACGATATCACATTTGTCACCAAATCATGGACTTGGAACACGAATGCTTCATTTAAAAATACCAACCCCAACAGGAAGAGGAAGAAGATGACCAAAAGAAGAAAGGGAATTTCATCTTTTTCGATTTCGAATGCATGCAAGAGACCAGCATTCACATTCCTAATTTCTGAGTGGTTCATCGAGCATGCGAGAAGTGCATCCAGGATTCTAACTTTTGCCATTGCCCTCACTGTAGCAAGATTCCTGGAGGACGTGAAAAAAAAAGGGAAAAAAAAACTTTCGGGAACCTAACACGCTAACCGATTTTACCCAATCGATCTTAGACCCTATCGACGAAACGTGGAGTCAAGAGGGCATCGAACGTTACGGAGATTGCCATCGCTATGCCACGGTGATGGCTCACAATTTCTCGGATACGATGGACAGTTTCTTCTCAGATACTATACGGAACAAAGCACCGAACGTCCTAAGGTGACTTTGAACGGAACCAAGCTCATTTCCATGCAAGTATTTCCATGCAAGTGGGACAAGTGCAGTTTAAAGATTCGATGAGTAACTTGGCCATGCCTTTGAGTCGATTGTCGAAAACATTTGGAATGACAGAAACGACCAAAGGTTATTGTACGCATTTTTTCAATACCGAAGCCAATCAACACACAGTTCTACCCTATTTGCCTGATGGTCACTACTACGACCCCGACAACATGCGCACCGAACAAAAAGAAGCTTTCTACGCTTGGTACCAAGCTCACGCTTCGGACTCCTTCCACTTTCATGAAGAAATGTTGAAGTATTGTCGTTTCGACTTGGACATATTACGGACCTGCTGTGGAAAATTTCTAGAACTGTTCATGGAACAAGAATGGATCGATCCTTTGAAAAAAACCCTGCACCATTGCCAAAGCGTGTTCCTTAGTGTACCGCAAACAATTTATGCCCGAGAAGACTATGGCTGTCATACGCCCTCAAACGACCAATTTTGTTAAACGTCAATACTTGGTCTGAGCTCTACGCTAGCTACGTTACTTCTGCGACAAGGAAGACAAATGGACACACCCGAAAAGGAGGAGGTGAAAAGACCATCGGAAAGTATTCGGTGGATGGCTGGGACTTAGAAAACCCCAATATCGTCTACGAGTTTAACGGTTGCTTATTTCTCGGATGTTCGATCTGCTACCCTCAACAGTACACCCAAAATCAGATTTTACAACGTACCATGGACGACTTGTACAAAGCCACTTGTCAGCGACGCTTAAAGTTAGAACAGCAAGGATACCAAGTGGTGGAAATGTGGGAACACGAGTACGATCACCATTTGAATACCGATCCCGAATTTAAGCGTATCGTGGAAAGTTACAAGTTGGTGGACCCTCCGAACCCGCGAGACAGTTTGTATGGAGGACGGACGAATGCCACCTGTTTGCTGTACCACGCTGACGAGGAGAAAGGAGAAGAAATCAGATACTTGGACGTGTGTTTGCTGTATCCTTATGTGCGCAAATATTGTCACTTTTTCCGCAAGGCACCCACAATTGCTGGCGGAACACATCGACGTGGAAAACATTCGACAATACGAAAGGATTGATTAAATGTAAAGTCTTGCCTTCGACGGACTTGTACCATCCCGGTTTACCTCAGCGTTGCCAAGGAAAACTAATGTTTCCCTTGTGCCGTACTTGTGCCGAAACGTGCAAGCAAGATCAATATTGTCAGCACACCCAGGAAGAACTCGCCGTAACAGGAACGTGGGTCAGCGTGGAATTGTTCAAAGCTCTGGACCTGGGATACCAGTTGTTAGAAGTGTACGAAATTTGCCACTTTCCCAAGACAGAACAGTACCACAAGGGCGACGAGACTCAGAAAGGCATTTTCGCAGACTACGTGGATGCCTTTTTGAAACTGAAACAAGAAGCCAGCGGCTATTCTTCCAAGTGTCACACTCCCGAAGACCAAACGAAAAGTCCTAGAGATAAATCGCAAGTACAAGTGTTAGCCAAACAGTTAAGAACGCCTTGGCTGACTCATGCATACGACGATGCAACTCAAAGCCCTCACGCCTACTTACTCGTGGATTTAAAAACCCACTATCCCCGATTATTGCGATTTCGTACCCATCTGTTTTACCACTGGTGCCAAGACGGAGGAGTGTCGTGTACACGTCCCCGTTGACTTAATTCTATAAAACCCTCGGACACTTTTGGTCTATCTCACACATCATCAACATGACATCCCTTCAGTCTCATTTTCCCGTCAAATTAATTCGTGCCTTGGACGGGATCAGTCGTGAAAAATAATTCACATATACGTGCTCGTATCTTAGAAGCCAGTCTCAGAGAATTCTTACAATGGTTTACGGTTACAGCACGGCAATTACTTTAAGGCATCATTCACATCTCTCATCAAACCAAACGCTTTTTTGAGAGAAACAAAGTAGCCTTGACGCAACTGGCAGATCACTCAAACCAAAAAGCAAATCATTTTGAAACCTGAAGGTAGCAGTTCTGTAGGAGATGTCATCATTCGGTCCCTCTTAAAATGGGATCCCAATGCCCCAAAAGTCATCCCCAAGAAAAAAGCCACTCCCCGACCCAAAGGTACCCAGAAGAAAAAGAGCAGTGGTGTCAAGACCAGATCACAGCTCAGAAAAAGAAAAGACCCCAGAAAAAGAAGAGCCCCAAGAAAAGACCGCAGAAATCAGCTTCTACCGGCAAGAGAGGCACTGCGGCCAAGCCGCAACGTTACATCCCCAAGCCACGACCTGCCGCGACGGTGACCGCGTCTCCAGCATCCGGAGGTTCTTCTACTTCTCCGCTGCTTGTGATGCCCGCCAAACCCGATTTGACAAGAGCATTTCCTAATTTGATGAAAACAATGGAAACCCTTGATTCCAGGAACTTCTCCTCCATCGGTGATACACTCCTCTTCTTTAGCTGCTGTGAAAAAGTACAAAGTACCCTCCCCAAAATCAAAGTCCAAGAGAGTTTGCTGGATTTATCTAAGCAAGAACTGACCCGATTTAGTCCGTTTCGAACCCCTCAAATTCGAATAACGCCTGCCATGAAAATGATACGACGGACCGAAAATCAGTGGCGACACATTCCACTACTATGAAAATGACCTGATAAAAACGATGGGTAACAGTGTTTTTATGCTCCTGAACGCAGAAGATGTCGCTTACCAGAAGTGCACACCACGACTATCATCGTTCTCCTGTCCAAAAGGAAAAAAAAAGAAAAGGACAGTCTCGTCGTTTGATCCCACATCCGAAGAAAAGCTTAGCCAAGCATCGACGTATACTTCAGAAAAGACACAATCGTCCAAAGAAGAAGAGGGGCAACCAAAGGGGCGGATAATAAGATTCGATAGTCAAAGAGGTCGTCAAACATAACTGGTTACACACCCAACGAACTACTCCAAAAATACTACTTAAAAAAAACCATAAGATAAAAGGACGTGTGCCAAGTCATCGACGTCAGTGTATTTTTCGTGTGTGTTCCGGAACAAACAAAGATATCCCCCAGAAGTCATCCCTCTTCTACCCCAAAAGGAAAGAAAAGGAAAGGACTGCCTCCTCGTTTAGCCAAACATTGTGACGTGTTGTCCGTCCTATCCAAAGCCCCTCCACCCATGCGAAAACAATTAATTCAAACATCCTCGTCGATACTGTGTTGCCTGAATGTCTTGAAATGAACGGTACCTTTGTATCAACATCAGAAAGAACACTCAGCAAAAGAAAAAGATGTTAGTGCAACGCGGAGGACTTGTGCACCTGTTGTTAGGACTCATGCTAAAAGCCACATTGGAACTAATGGTGATAGGACTCACGACGGGAGCTGCTTCACAATAGGGTCCAAGATTAAAAAAAAGACCAAGAAGGTAAAAGGGACCTCTGGGGTCAGAAGATTTCAGACGTGACCTTTGGAATCTGATGGAAGGACGAAAACTGACTTTAGTCCCTTACAAACGATGGATGGAATTCCATCGTAGGCAAGAACAAAATATCCCGAATTTACCTCCCAATCCTCATTTGAACGAGATGTCACAGTCACAACACGAACTGCAATCGTTGATGGATTGCAACGATTAGTTAGAAATGGAAAAATCGCAACGGTACAGTCAAGTGTCGCAACGACTTCAACTCTTTCATCAGAAAGCTTTAGACGAAACAGCTCCAACGACTCTGAAAGATTTTAAGACCCTGATGAAAAGTCCATCACCACCACCACCCCGACTGACTAAGACAGACGCATGCCCACGGATGCCTGAGGAAGAGGAGGCACGAGAAATTTTCCAAACACCGTCAGCGGCTCCCATACCTAGTAAGATTGCAGCATCCTTGTTGGCCCCAACGAGAAGAACTCAGAGCTTGGGTTAATAAGACGATGTCCACTCTTCCTTCGACAGAAGTGAAAAAGGAAGAAGGGAAACCAGAAGTGAATAAAGAAAGCAAGGCAAAAGCCATCCCATTACCACCACCACCACTACCCTCGACTTCTACTCCCTTGGCACGTCGGACACGTAAAACAATTTCCAAACAACCACCGCACCCCAGCCAGAGTAGCATAAGTCAAGAGTGGGTGACTTATTAAAGAGAGAGAGAGAGAGAGAGAGAGAGAGAGAGAGAGAGAGGGTCCTGATGGAGAATCTGTTAGCCAGCATTTACTACGATCCAGCCCATTTTGCGGGACACGGAAGAGTTCAGAAATTGTATCACACTGCCAAAACCCGACTGAAAAGCGTCCGTTTACCTCAAGCGCTAAGATGGTTACAAGAACAAGCCACGTACACCTTACATAAACCGATTCGACGAAAATTATGCAGAAATCGCACCCGAGTTGAGGGCATCGATCATCAATGGGAATCAGATTTAGCCGATGTCTCTCATTTGGCTACCTACATTCGTGGCTAGGAATATTTGCTTTGTGTCATTGACGTCTTTTCCAAATGTGCCTATGTCGTGCCATTTATTTCCAAATCGAGCTCTGAGTTAGTGCGAACTCTAAAACTGGTGTTGAAACAAAGTGGTCGTCATCCTTTTCGATTTTTTTCACCACCAAAAATCCCGAAACCAAAACCAGCATCGTGGAACATTTTCAACGCACCTTGAAAGAAAGCATGTGGAAATATTTTACGCATCAACACACTCTCAAGTACAAAGCATACAACCAATCTTACCATCCGAGCATCGGATGTGCCCCCGAAGAAGTGACTCCCAACAACAAAGTGACCGTCTTTGAGCGTCTGTTTAGTACGTCCCCGACTGCTGTTGTGCCCAAGAAATGTGGAATGATTGGGTGCGCATTGGCAAAACCAAACACACTTTCGACAAAGGTTACTTACCCTACTGGACTACCGAATTGTTTCGTGTCACTAAACGAGTGCGTGGCCGTCTATAAATTGGAAGATATGAGCGGGGAAGTGTTAAAAGGAACTTTTTACGTGCCCGAGTTGCAACAAGTGACCAAAAAAGAAGACGAAGTGTACGACATCGAAAGCATACTCGATCAAAGAACCTGTAAAGTAGGAAAACGACGTGTCAGAGAAGTCAGAGTACGTTGGAAAGGATATCCTCCCAGTTTTGATTCTTGGATCGATGCTTCGCAAGTCATCGACTATAAACAAAAGTGACCATCATGCCCTTCAACACAGCCTCAACAACGACAGTAACCGCTCCTTCTCCAAGTTTTACTCTGCAAGATCTACAAAAGCAACCCTTGTGGGTGTGGTGTGGAGAACGTGTGCCTAAAACGCAATTTCTTTTTCTACCAAATCTTTGTGGTGTATTGTGTCATCGGTGCTGTCATTGCCAATTTGAGTTTGCAACAAGGAGAAAGCTAATTGTGGACCGTTTTACTGATCAGTTGCATCGGTTACCATCTCCCCAATCCTTCCCTGAGATACTCTAACGGTAACAACGGGAGTCTTGCGACCAACGTCAGTCACCCTCCCAACAGTCACCACCAAAACAACAATAACACTCTTTTGGACACTCCTCTGACTTCGAGTGACCCCTCGGACAGCAGAACTCTGGAATTATGAATAACCAGTTTTGCTTAACTTTACCCAGTGACAGTTCCATGGATGTGTTTCTCCACAATACTTCCTGCTTTTTCACGGCCAAATTCCCTCATGCCATCCAATTGATCACGGTGTCCATTGGGAAGTGGCTTTCGTCGAAATGATTCACCCTACACAAACAAAAAACATCACTGAAAATCAAAACACTTTTGAAATCGAAGTTCTGAACGACCTAGTGCAACAATACTTGAATGAAAACAAAACTGTTGATTCCTCTATGAAACGACCAGTTTCACCCGATACTCCATGGTACATCTATATGATGAAAATTTCTGCAGGCTATTATTTTAACGGTCAACAACTGGTGGACACGATAGCTTCCAAATTCAATGCGTTGTTTGGCAAAGCTTTGGACAAAACGAAATGAAGTGTCACGATCGAGTACCATAAAGGTCCAGAGGACTTCACACACAAAGAGCTAGAAAGATTAAAAAAGAAGAACTGTCCGAGAATTAGATGTTTTTGATTATTAAACAGAAAAATCTTACACTAAGAGTCTTGCGAATGTTCCAAGTCGGAACTGGATCAATTTACCACGCCACCCACTATGAAGACGATGCAAGAATCCCAATAGGTAGAAATTCATCCCATCTCCTCTTTGACAACCTCAGCCCCCATCGAATTTGAAATCAAAGGACAGCCAGAAGATTATATCGATCTGAATAGCAGTTACTTGTACTTGAAAGTCAAAGTGATCAAAACGGACTACACCGCTCCGGGAGCCGATGCTAGAGTAGCTCCCGTCAATAATTTCATGCATTCCTCGTTCAGCGAAGTGGATTTGTACTTGAATAACAAACTAGTTAGCAGCAGCATGGATACTTACCCTTACAATGCGAACCTCGAAAATCTCTTGACGTACGGAAAAATGCCGGGAACTCTCATCTGGATGCTTGCGTCGTATGCAAACCTGACATAGCAGGCGAGGACAACTTTAACGACACAGTCCTGACAGGAGCTGACGATCCTCACAATGTGGCTTTAACAACCGTTGAAAGAAATCATGCAAGAACGTGGTTTAGAACTGATGGATCGTTTGCATTTCGACATGTGGTTGCAAGAAAAGTATTTGCTCAACAAAGTGAATATCCGTTCGAGACTGAGTTGTAGCAGTACGGTTTTCCATTTGATGGACCATACCAACGAGTACAAAATCATCATCCAAGAAGCCAGACTCTACGTGCGACTCGTGGAAGTGTTACCTAAAGTGGGAAACGACATCAGTCACACTTTGAGCAGAACGACTGGCAAGTATCCGATACGACGAAATGAAAACCTTCACTATTGCCGCTAGACGTCGATCAGAAATCGAAGATCATCTGTTCCAAGGACAGTTACCCAAACATTTAATCATTGGTATCGTCAGCAACGAAGCCCTCAAAGGAGCCGCCATTGCCAATCCTTTCGAGTTTAAGCACTACAGAGTGTCCAAGATCGAAAAAACCTTGCGTACCAGGCCCTTCGAACCTAAGTTTACCGAGACGAATTTCTTCAGATCGTACTTGCCCCTATACGAAGCCACGGGATAGTTAGGGACCAACACCAGCCACGGCATTTCGTTCGACGATTATGCAGGAGGCTTCGCTTTGGGGACCTTTGATTTCAGTCCAGACCAAGGCAGCTACGAGGGAAATTTCCACCCTATAAAATCTGGTCATCTGCGTGTGGAACTTCAGTTTGCAGAAGCTCTAACCGAGACGGTGAACGTCATCTTGTATGCCGAATTCGTCAACACTCTAGAAGTAAACAGTTTGAGAGAAGTCATTCTAAACTATTAGAAGCTATGGAAGACTCTTATCCCTCTTTGAAGGGTGGAAACTCTTTGGAAATGGAATGGAGGGATGTCTTGGAAGCAGAAGCAAAAGACAAAGACGAAGAGAACTTGATAACGTCCAGATGGCCAGAACAAGAACAACATTTAGTCTCCTGGTTTGCCAATCACCTGGCAGAAACAATTACAGGGTTGAGCAAGAAAGATTGGTATGGATGTCAAAACGATCATACCAGTCAAATTCAACACGATAAATGTCTGATGATAAGTCAAGAAGAAAAATTGGTCGAGTATCTGAATGACACTTGGGGTCTCATATCGGAAGAATCAGTGTTGCATCAGTGGTATAAAGTCATGCGTCATCATTCCTCCCCTCCATTGACTGCTCTAGAGATCCATCGCATTGAATCTCTCTTGACAAAGAGTACGGAGAAGCAGCCAAAAACCGTTTACTTGACAGAAATTTTCAAGCAAAAAGTCAGGATTGAATTGATGACTTATCATGGCCTGTGAAACAAAACAAAATGTATACCTGGGAACTTTATTACCTTTTGAAAAACAATTCGTACACCGCTCTTGGAATCTTGTCGTGTGCGCTAAAGATGAACTTCCTCATCGCAAACCTAAAAACCATCAAGCTTATGTCATCAACACGGACGACAGTCATCTCCCAGGATCCCACTGGGTAGCCGTCTACTTTCCCGACGATGGCCATGAGGAGCATTTTGATTCGTATGGATTACCGCCTTTGGAAGACGACACCATCGACGTCATGAGAAGAAATGCCCAGACGTCACGATTCAATAATGTGAAATTACAAGGCACAGATTCCATGGTGTGTGGACAATATTGTGCGTATTTTCTTCATCAACGCAGTCTTGGATATCCCTTAGAACAATTAATGACTTATTTTGATCGTGACTCTTCTAGAAACGATTATAAAGTAGATAGATGGTTTTTTGACCATTATGGATATATCTTGTCTTTAGCTAGGAAACGTAGTGTACATCAATGAACAAATGATTTGTTAGTTGTATTGATGTTATTTATTTGTTGATGGTTTGTTGGTTGAATAAACATGTTGTGTTTTGAATAAAGAAGGCGTCTGTGGTTTGTTTTAATCAATAAATATGCTCTTTCACTTCTCTCTATCCCTCTACATTAGATGAGCTATAGCGTTCCTACCAAAAACAGATGGGATGTTTTATATCGCGTCCGCACCTCAGACATATAAAGGAGTGCGGTCTCCAGTCTGGCCATCCATTGTTGACTTGTCAACTCGTGAAGATGTCTTCAAAACTAGCTAAACTTAATGAAGCCTACGTCCATATACATCGTGTCAGGCAAAGTTTGATGCCAAAGCCAGAGGAGATAGAAATTGTCTGGATGCTTAAAGTGGCACAAGACCTGATAGAAGATGTCTTTAGAGAAGAAACTAAAAAGGAGCAAGAAGACTACAGAGTAGTACAGACTTCAGAAGCAGCTGCAAAAGCAACAGCAGCACCAACAACAACAACAGCAGGAGCCAGAAAGAGACTTTGTAAATTGTAGAGTGGACACGAAGAAGTTCTCTTTCTCCTTCCGAAGAAGCAGGCCGTATCCCGTGGGAAAGCCTGCAGCCAGACGGAGTCGAAATCCTAGTCGTTACGAGAGGTTGCCAAAACTCTTAACAAAACAACCCTTTTCAGGTCTACCCCAAGTCTCTAGAAAATACATACTACTATACGGCCAAATTTGTCTGTATTTGTGTGTTGGTCTGTGAGTGTGATTGTGAGTCAAAAGATAGAAGTGTGCCTATAAACACTTCGTTTCCCTGGCTTGTAAGATAATGTGTTTGTTTGAAAGTTGTATGAATGATAATAAAGTGTGCTTGTAGGAAAAATAAAGTATTTGTAGCAAAAAGTGGACGTGAGTGTTTCATTTAGGTCCGCGCGGTCCTTGTTTTGGTTGTGGTGTGGATATTGTTAGCTTTTGGCATCACATCATTCAAGCAGTGGACACCGAACAGGCAGGATCAGCGGAGCGGGAGTACGGTGAAAGGTGCGCCGGCGGGAAAAGGCGGGACAAAGACAAAGAGCTACACATTAAGGATCACGAAACAACCAAACATAGAAGTAGAAGTAAATAGAACGTGGCCAAACGATGTAGTAAAACAGTCTAGTCTACCGCGCGCATGCAGTGAGCTGCCCTACACTAAAAGCTACCGAAACGGACACGAATAACAGGTTTCAACGATGAATGATAGAGCGGCCATGATAATTCCACATTAACTCATTAGGATGTCTCTACATGAGAGAGACATAGACCAATGCAGCTACCTTGGATCGGATATGGAACAGCCGTCATACCGAAGTGGCCTACATACTGATAAGCCTGCACAAGTACAGAGAAGTCAGAAGAAGACGGAAACCTGACTTTCAATATTGCCTGAATGTATAGGTTTTCATTTTGGCTTGAAAACCTTTTTGATAAAATCTCTATTGTGTAATTCGATTTTGAACCTTTGGTTCCTCCACCATGAAATTTTTTTTGTCTATTTTGTCTAATTCTTATGCGTGACACGAAAAATATGAGTCTCTTTGACTTAGCTGATTGGTATAATTTAGGAAATTTATGTACACTTAGTAAACTAAATTCCAACTTCGAATTATATTAACGAAGTTTTCTTTTATTTGGTTAATTGCACAGGTGGGTTACACACTATTGGTAATAGATTCTGTCCCTTAGTCTAACTGGACTAAATTTGACAATTTAAAGTACGGTCTGGGTTCTGGAGTCTACACGACGTCTATTGCTGTAGCACTCGCACATTTCTGGGTCCTTCTCCTCCTTAGCCTTTGCCAGACCTAATTAAACAGTGCGACCATTGCACATTAAAACGGGGTTGCAGTGGTACCATTCCTACAACCCCGGCCAATTAAAAATCTCGACACTCGAGAATTAAACCAGTCGCGTAAGTTCTTGTTAGCATATGCGACTTTAATCCCTGTTAAGTGTTAGTTTTTGTGTAAGGGGGTGTTTTACTTCACGTCCGTGCTTCAGATATACAAATCGGAGCGAACAGAGCAACAAGTAAGTAATGCAATCAGTGATGGAGCCAGAGATGGAGATGATTCCCTCCCAGGCGTTGAGTACACTAAGAGGCGTTGGTGTCTTAGTAGCCTCCGGTTGGAGCCTAAGAGCACAGGAAAGCAGGACAACATTGCTTTTAATATGGGACAAACAAATTGAAGTAATAAAAAAGTCCAGGAGTCGTAGAGGTGGCAAAAAGCAACAATTAATTAACCCCATAAGGGGGTATTAACCGGTTACATATGACTAATAGGCGCACGCGACCTTAATTTTAATGTCAGTCAGTCTTGCTACCCATCGTTGACTAGTTAACATCCAACATGAGTAGAACAGCCAAACTGACTGAGTTCCAGATGCATCTGGAGTATGCCCGGCGCCTGTTGCATGAGCTGGCCATCGAGGCAATCCAGGAAGAAGCCAGACATGAAGAAGAGGAGAAGAAGAAAAAGAAAGAAGAGGAGCAGGAAAAGAGAAGACCGATCTTGCCTCACCTTATCCTGAGGCAAACATGTGAGGTCAAGCCTGCGGTGAGGATGCCATCACCTCCACAACAACGTCAGTCACCACCAATACTACCACCACCAATACCTGTGATCCCTCAGATTGCAAATGGGGACGAAGAGTTGGAGAGGCAAAGACATGGGTGGGAGCATCAGAGACAACGAGATGAACCACGGGTGCTACATTATCCGAGGGTGTGGAATAGAAGAAAGAGAGTAGTCTTCACTATCCCTCAAAGTGAGGAATGGGATAGTGAAGCCAATCAAGCTGCCTCCTCACTCCCAAGAACAGCAGTCAATTGGGAGAAGGATTGGAATAGGCGATGAATGGAGCCAGACCTGGGAGATGTAATCACTGAAAGTTGCATTTAGAGTTAAAAATAAACAGCCCTTCTCAGGGCTAACCAGATCTCTAGAAAAGAGAGACTGAGCAAGTTGCCAATAAATATTAGTGTTTGTTGGTAGTGTGTGTCTGTGTGCGAGTGTATTTGTCTTTCCTTTAACAAAACCCTATATCCCTACACTCATGAGTGTTTGTTTTGTGCGAATGTAGAGTAATGTAGCCATAAACACTAACTCCTTTGCTGATGTAATAGTGTGTGTGTCTTTTTTCCCTTAAAAAGACATTGTCTCTACTCTCATGAGTGTTTGTTTTGTGTGAAAGTGAGGTAGTGTGAATATAACCACTGACTCACTTGTCTGGTGTGATTGTAGGTGATGGTGTGTTATGCAAATAAAACGTTGCCTTCTTCACTATATGTTGGCATGGAGTATTTTGGATTTTGTTGGCATTAGCGTGTTGGTTTGTAAAAGATATTCTTTTAGGTTAGCACTTTAATCTCTATGGGTTGCTTGGTATGTGATATGGGTAGTTGGTGAGAGGGGATGTTTTTGTTCACGTCCGTGTTTGAGGTAAATAAACAACCATTAGGCGAAAACCAAAGGCCCTTTTCAGGGCCCCTCACCTGTCTCGAAAAGATGCCTATTCTCTCTTGCCTAAAACATGTTTTAGTCGGTTGTATAGCTTTTTGTTTGATCGATTTATGTCGATAAATCTATGTATGTCTATGTCTATGTCTATGTCTCTAACCATGTCTCTATGTTTATGTCTCTATGGTGTTTGTCCTTAGAGTAGCGTGTATTCAGGTCAGCCCCTTGCAAAACTATCCCGTCCGATTGAGGTCAGCCCCCTGCAACATTGTTGCCATTTTTCCTCCAGTGTCCAGTACCGTGACGTCACCCCTCTCCAATTTCCCTTGTCTCTAGACAGGCCCAATACATTGTTGCTATACATTCCCTATGTTAAATTTATCTTGTCGCTAGACAGACCCACCCATGTTAAATTTCCCCTTGTCGCCAGATTGCCGCGGCACTTTTTAACATGGAAGTCCCATTTTCACTAAGGTGCCCCCCATACACTACTCACAATATTTTAAACTGGTTCCCGACTTTTAAACTACTTATCATAACACATTCAACTTCACTAGCCGATATTTTTTGTCATTTATCCATTTTGCCGTTAAATTGCAGCTTTGTATATGTCAACGTGTTTTGTCATACAGTGATTACTCTTGTTCATAAAATATGACCAGTATCTACTGCCCAGATCACCTTAAAGTACCTCTCTGGTTTCAAACATTTCTTTGGAAATTAAGAAGATAGTTTATTTCAAGAATTGTTCTGAATTCTAAAATTAAAACTCTTTTGCCGACATTATTTTGCTTGAAAATGAAACGTTTCAAAGCGTAACAAAGACTTGCAAATAAGGGTTTAAAAGCAGTAAATATTTTGGTGTCGAATTTGTAAGACCGAAATATACGATGTGGTATTATTTAAGACATTTGATGCATACCGATTTAATCTTACATGACTAATCTGGCGGCCATCAATACAGATGTTTAGTCTGTGGTTCCGTATCGCACACTCAGCCAGGAACTACCTTTTACAACTTAAAATATTAAATAATAGTCCACTTATAAATTAAAGGGAGTGATTTATTTCTATTCATTTTAAATTATTCAAAAATACCACATGTTTAACTTTAAGAAATAATGTAGTCATATTGGGTGAAGTAAGGTAAGTAGCATCGAGGAGATTATGTGAATTTCACTGAATCCTAGGCCGAGAAGTTAGAGTTCGTTGTGATGGACGACAATATTTTGGATAGAATGTTTATGACAATTAGTTCTCAGATGAAGCAGAGGACATCAAACGAGAGAGAGAGAGAGAGAGAGAGAGAGAGAGAGAGAGAGAGAGAGAGAGAGAGAGAGAGAGAGCACTTTGCACTGGAATCTTGTATTGACAGTTTTACTAATCCAGACAAAGTAAGGAAGACTCAGCGTGTCATGTCAAGATTCAAGGCATGGTTATATAAATGCGTATCAGCTGGAAAAAACTTTACCTCATACTTAATTCCCAAGAGACATTGCACAATGTAAGTCATCTAATATTCCAAACTTAGCTAAAAATCTATTTTAGCTTCAGAGTTTCGAAAATATGGTCTGCGGAATTTTATTTTTAAGGAGCAAATTTAAGTGGAGGAATTACAGTTTGTCCATTAAAATTGCAGTGGAATCAAATTTGTTCAGTAAATCTGAGAATAAAACTGAAAAAAAAATTGCAACATTAAGGTAGACGCATCACAGAGAGCAGCAGCTGTTTTGATTGTGACGCAAGTTTAGAAAAATTACATCTTGTTACAATGTTGTTGAGACTTCACTGGGACACATAAAGGAAAGTGAATGTTTACTTTTAAATTCTTGCGGATATTCATTTAAAATTAAAGAGAAGAAAAGATCGCAATAATGTTTAGATTTTCGTGTTAAAATATATACAAATTAATATTAAAAGTTTATTGAAAAAAAAAAAAAAAAAAAAATAGAGAGTTTAAATGTATCGTAAATTAATGAACTTCTGTGCGAGACTGAATGTATTTAATTATTGTTAGCCTGTGAAATTGGTCCTGAAATTTGCTTGGAAATAGTGTCCCTATACATTAAGTAGAGTGCAAGAAAAAGTTTGAATTACTGGTCCAAAATCTATCTTCCATCTGAGAGTAAGGAAAGAAATACACTTACTTGTGACTGTAGATTAAATTCATATGTCCCATGCAACATTTTTTTTTTCTTCAAAAAATTAAATGCTAAAGAGTAAATCCACATCTGCAATGCAGACAAACCGATGATGAAACTGCACAGTATATTCCTAGGCATAGCCCCGGCTACATACATTTGGGTTGTACAATATCGTTCATAAAATGCCACGCCAAATGCCTAATTAATTTTTAAACTAGTCATTAAAAAATTACAAGAATGAGTGAATAATAATGGGATATGTAATAAATACAAAACCACATAAGTGTTTTGT
>JAECUM010052916.1:0-27500 GCA_016617855.1 Megalonaias nervosa
ATATATATATATATATATTGAGGACAACAGGAAGATGAACATAGATGCACGTGTCTTATTTAAACCGAGATTTAATACTTTATCTGACGCTATACAAGCCTTGCAAACTGTATGAAAATGGTCAGGAAAATATTCATGTACAACCGGTATGACCAAGGGCGGGGAATTATGCATGTACAGTCAGTTAAAGAAAGGCCGGAGAAAAAATTCATGTACATTCAGTTGAAGAAAGGCCAGTAAATTAAGCATGTACAGTCAGTTGAAGAAAGGACGTGGAAATACACATGTACAGTCAGTATGAGCAGGGTTGGGGAATTATGCATGCACAGTCAGTTGAAGAAAGGAAACCCATTAATAGGTTACATTCGAGATTGACAATGAATAAATAAAGAAATCTCTGGCAAAAAGAAAAATGGTTTATTTGAGAGAGTTAAAAATATCGAGCATAATATGAGCAAACAAACTGGTACCAAAACGTACAACAGCTTTACAGCTTATATGTAACTGATTTAAACTATACAATCAGATTATTACATGCTTTAATAAAGCTAAACAATATTGGAATAGAAAAAGAATAAACTACACAATTTGCTAATAAGGTAGTTGCTAAAATCGCGGTGTATATTACAATGTAGAATTTTCAAAATAGATATAAGTTTAAGGGACCGAGAAACTATCTAAATGATATAGAACAGACTTTACATTGCAAATAGATGCATTAAAAATAAAGTGGATAAAAGACTCTCGAATTAGGTGGACAATTTGATGCAGGTTAGAGTCAAACAAGCACAGAAATGAGTTCATACAATATTGATTTTATCGAAAGGATTAGCTCAGTACCTAATAAAATCAATATATATAAAAGTGTTTGATAAAAACAAAATCAAACTTTATGAATGAATATATAATGCTTTGTGATTTTAGCATTATACTACATAAAGTCGAGTTAAGAGCGAATATAAAGATAATATTTAAATTTTATTAACTTGTTACGTGTAGAGGCCCGTACAAAGGAACAAAGAAAAGAGTGAGGCCAACAAGCTTTGTAAAATTTAACAACAATAATTTATTTCCCTAGAAAACAAGGTAAAAATATGAAAAAGGACTTACGGTTTGTGAATCTAATCCAAAAATTAATCCTAGAATTTAAAAATATAAGTCCTATCACTAAAAAGTTCTAAATGAATCAAAGTTCGAATCCCGATGAAGTTCCAAGATGGAAGGCGATGACTTCCTCTATATCCTGTTTTGTGTTAATGTGTCCACAGTTCCTTCTGGAATTTTATGAATCAAGAATAATATTCCGGCTTTAGAATTCCGAATCATTTCCAATAAATGTCTTTGTCCAAGAATTTGTATGAGCACTGGTATTTTCCATGGTATATAAATTATTAAATCAAAAAAAAAATAGAAGAATTTTAAATCAAACTGGCATCAACATTAAAAACACCTTGCGCTCTAAAGGTGTAAACTACGACCGACTGAAAACACTAAAAACGTCAGTTTTACCCCAGCTAAAACGTAATTCAGACCCACGTGATGGGGTCACGTGATCACTTAACTCGAACAACGCAGTAAAATAATATGTCAATTAACACGTAGACTAGTATAGCCTTAGCTAAGAATCAATGATTCCCACACTGGAAATGAATTTTTTATAAACAAAAAAAAAGTTTGTTTACAACAGAGCTCTGTGTTTACCAATTCAGAACCAAGGTCAGGAACTAGGTCAGCTAACAATGTAATGTAGCAATAGTGATTATTTACTAGAACTGAACTGAATTTTCTGAAGAAAAAAATGTCAAATCCAGTGAATAAAGTTATTACAATAACATGTAATGAAACAAAAAACAAATAAAAAAGAATTTAAAACTAGCAATTAAATTACATATATGTAACAAACTATAGAAACATACCATAGTACTGAAATTTGATGTATAATTGCAAAAAAAAAACTAAAAGAAGATTTAAAGTTTGAAACTGCACCTCAGATATTGATGTTGATATTTTATCTACCTGCATATTAATACAGGAACTAGAAATCCCTAATCATAAGATTTACATTGAATAGAAGTTAATTACTTAGAATTACCAACCCGCAACTAAAGATTTATATTGCAATAGAGGTTAATTACCTAGAATTACCAACCCGCAATTAAAGATTTACATTGCAATAAAATTTAATTACTTAGAATTGCCAGCCCGCAACTAAAGATTTACATTGCAGCAGAAGTTAATTACTTAGAATTACCAACCCGCAACTAAAGATTTACATTGAATAGAAGTTAGTTATACTTAGAATTACCAACCCGCAACTAAACATTTACATTGCAGTAGAAGTTAATTACTTAGAATTACCAACCCGCAACTAAAGATTTACATTGAATAGAAGTTAATTACTTAGAGTTACCAACCCGCAACTAAAGATTTACATTGCAGTAGAAGTTAATTACTTAGAATTACCAACCCGCAACTAAAGATTTACATTGCAGTAGAAGTTAATTACTTAGAATTACCAACCCGCAACTAAAGATTTACATTGCAGTAGAGATATATTACCAACTATTTGCTTACTTAGAAAAAAAATCTTGATCGAAGTTTTACGGTGTTAAAGGAGCACACATTAATACCATACATATAAACTTGAAGATAATAAGGGTTTAATAATTGGATGAAACAACAGATGGGTAGACACTCTGGAAATATTTCAAATAAAACCTGTTGCAATATTACAACTTTTTTTCTTTTGAACAAAACAAGTGGCAACAACAGCATTAGGTATTTGAGGAGCCGTAGTCAAAAGTCTAGCCTTTATAGGAAGTATGTTTTATTCGAATCAATTGATGATAATAGTTTAGTGCAAGAAAGAGTCAAACTATAAATACAATAAAAGAATTATAGAAAATGCAGATTATAGTCAAATCAGAAAGAAGAAAAAATGACAAATATAATTTCAGTTTGCTAAAAAGACAAGCTTTTGTTACACATTCCTTAAATAATTTAGTGAATGCTTTCTGTCTACAATTATCTGCAGATCCTGATGCTGCCAAATAAAAGATAGAAAACTAAAACTCAATGATGTTATCAACTTTCAGATGAAACGGAACGTTCTGGGCAAATACGTTGTAGTATTGATATTTGTGTTGCTTACAAGTTTACATATGTATTGCAAAGCTCTAGTATAAAAATAGTTATGTATAGTAGATTACAAAAGCAAGATAAAATATCATTCTTCGTCGTAATCCAGTACATAACTGTATTACATTTACTAACAGTAGTAGTAAACCTAAATAATCACTATAAATGTTAATACCTAGATTAGTACCTGAAGTCATGAGTATACCTGTTAATTGTTTCATGTCTTTCCATATGAAATCAAAGCATATGAGTGTATCTGGTAATTGTTTCATATCGTTCGATGTAAATGTTAAAGTAGATGCTAACCACTCGTTTTTAATAATTTGAGCAGAATGTTAGTTTCAAAACTAACCATTATTCCTCTCGCGAAAATACCTTTTAAATTAAATGACTAGAAGTCTTTATGACAACAGTATCATATAGAAATTAGCAGCGGTAGTATTAAATTTGTTTTCTTGTGCAAGCATTGTATCTGGTTTGATCTGAGAGATCATAAATTATCTATTCATCAATAAGATATCTACTGGCCGATACATAAGAAATTTAACTGTTTAACTGCATAAAATCTACTTTTATTTTCTTTCAGATGCACAAACGAATATTCAAAAAATTAGATATATATGTTTCAAAATTCAAATAGTGACCAACTTAAAACAAAACTACAACAAGACATTTCTGCTTTAACGACACTTATAAAAGGAACTGATTTTTACGCATGAAAAGAAATTGTTGCACATCCTGGGTATCAATTAAGTAAATGGGTATTTACCACAGTACGCATACATTGTATCTTGTAGATAATAATTCTAACATGATATATACAAAGAAGAAAGCATCTAATCTAACCCAATCATCATTTAGTGTCAGACATTACACAGTAACGATTCGACTAATTTTACAAAAATATAATGCTATCCTTCATGACTTTTGTGAGAATATTATGTTTTTGGTTATGTTTAAGTGTATGAACCAGATGGCTGACACGCGTATTGTTACCACGTATGATTAAAGTGTAGACAAATTAAACAAAGCAAACATGCAAAGGTATCAATGAGTCTTGAGTAACCATATGATTCAAAGATTTAACGAATTATAAAATGGTAAAGATGTTCCAATACGTACTGAATATCTCTTATCGACGTACATAGACATAGCAACCGTATTTACGACATTGTTACATATCTCTTATCGACGTACATAGACATAGCAACCGTATCTACTGCGGTGTTAATTAAATCGCTTGTCGACATATATACACAAAGCAGCTTTATTTGCGGCAGTGTTGTATATCTAGACAAAGCTACGTCAGTGTTATATATGTTATATACATGCACAGACAAAGTAACCTTATTTACGGCAGTGTTATATATCTCTTATCGACGTATATAGGCAAGCATTTTTTACGGTAGTATCATATAAGACTTATCGACACAGGTTGACAAAACAACCTTATTATACCTCTTATCGACATAAACAAAGCAACCTTATTTACGGCATTGATATATATCTCTTATCGACATAAACAAAGCAACCTTATTTTTACGGAGATATATATATATATATATATATATATATATATATATATATATATATATATATATATATATATATATATATATATATATATAATCTTCTTACATGTTTACTAACTTTAAGCTGTCAATTTTGGCTTTCTTGTAACAATATACATCATACAACTTAAAATTCTCTTTCACAAAATTATTTTGTTATTGTGTGAAAGCATAATGAATCTGCATCTGCCATAACAATTCAAATGTTATCACCATTTGTAGTCTTTAGCTTCATGTAGGACATTTAGCATATTTCAACCATCATTTTGCCAGTTATAATAATGTAAATCATCCTTAAATAGGTTTTGTCAAAGTTATATTTTTTCTGTTTCATATTTTCTAAAACCGAATTCTCATTTATAATTGTTGCTTCTAATGGTTAAAGAAGAAAACCAATCTACTCGTAGTTTTAAAGTTATTCATATAAGTAGTTTCCATCTGTGTTACAAATACAGAAATATTTGCTCGCTTCAATAATTTCTTCAAAATCTATAAACTGGTCAGACTTTCGCACACCAATAAAGTCCGTTTAATATTCTAAAGATTCCCAATAGAGTTTGAAATTAGACTGTTAAATTTGATATTATACATATTGGTAGTCATTCTCTTTTCCTCCTTCACATCTAACAATGGAATTTTTTTTTATACTGGTCATTACTGAGTTTTCTCAAACGTACTATGGTCGTCTATACCCATTTTCATAAATAGAGAGTTTGATTATGTCCTCTTTGAGCGGATGCTGGCGCGAGATTAATTCGTCAATACTCCAATAAGCACCTGATTTTATTTAATTAGTTTCATAGCAAACACTTTTGAAGAATGTCAAAAATATAATGATTTTGTTGCGTGAGCACCCTTTCCTTATACAATACTTCTCAAAGTCATACTCCTGATAGAAGTTCTTTTAATTAGTCAATATTTTACGTCGGGAGTTACAGTTAAGACAATTTTTGTCATTGCAAATCATCACTTTGTATAACAACTGGTTCCAGTGTTGACTTTCTTTCATAACTTAAAAGTTTAAATTTAATTAAAAAGTTATTTCCTGTTAAAAATAAATCTTAGTATTCGAAAGAAAACAGGTTAATTGATTCACATCACGACTAAAGAACTCAATGGAAATTATAGATTGATAATTGGATGTAGCTGTCAAAAAAGCAAACACACATACATGCATATATATATATATATATATATATATATATATATATATATATATATATATATATATATATATATATATATATATATATATGGTATACCAAAATACACACCAAATGTAGCTACAATGATGTAAGGTAGATTGCCAGTGTAAGTAGAGTAAAATAGTGTGCAATACTGTAGTACAGTTTCAGATTACTAAAGATGACCGATAATAGATTCCCAAAACAAAAACGTACCATACAGTTGATTTAGGGCGAAAACCGTTAATGTTGGACAAAGTCAAGTAAACATCTGTGGGATTTTACCCACCAGGAATGGGAGAAGTTTGGGATAATCACGGAGTGGGAGATGGGAACCTCATTGTCATTATATTTAATCATCAATATAAATACTTTAATTGAAGGACTAAATGGAGATTAATATTCTATAGGTATTTTACGATACTATAATAGGATACAAATTACTTGAGTCGTCCATACTATAGAATGCCTAACATCATCATGTAGCGTTCCCTTATTTTGTGTGTTCGGAAACGTCACTGGAATGATAGCTATTTTTTATGTTTTGAAATAACCATTACAGTAATGGACTGGGCCATGGTAAATTTTAAATTAACCCATATGTTGAAAGACTGTGCCATAGTAAATTTAAAAATAACCGCTATGTTTGAGGAATGTGCCATGTAAATTTAGAATAACCCATATTTTGGGAGCTGTACCATGATAAAATTTAAAATAAACCACTATATTAAAAGATCGTGCCATGGTAAATTTAAACATACCCCCAATACTAAAAGAATCTGCCTCGGTAAATTTAAAATAAACCCTATGTTGAAAGACTGTGACATGATAAATTTAAAATAACCCCTTTCATGAATTACTTTGCCTTGGTAAATTTCAAATAAACCCCATGTTGAAAGACTGTACCATAGTAAGTTTTAGAATAGCCACTCTGTCGAATGACTGTGCCATAGTAAATTTAACCTAAACCCTATGTTGAAAGACTGTTCCGTGATAAATTTTAAAATAACCATTATGATGAAAGACTGTACCATGGTAAATTTAAAATAAATCCTATGTTGAAAGACTGCCGTGATAAACTTAATCCGCTTGTTGAAAGACTGCCATGGTAAATTTTAAGACAACCTCAGGATTGGAGGTCTGTGCCAGTTTCATACAGATATAGAAGTAGAGGTTCATTTTGTTGTTAAACGTCCAATGTATATATTAACTTACGAAATGCTTCTATACATTCATAAATTTCACACAATGCAAACTGATTCAGCTCTACAATTGTATGCAGACTATTATCATGTTAACCTCCTATATAATTTTATTTTTTATCTAGCTAAACTCTTGAAAATTACATGCCAATGTGTATGTACAAGAAATGTATTGTTTCTGACTGTACCATGTTTTCATATATGTCTGTAATTTTGACAAGTATTTTATGTTAAAAGAATAAAAATTAGTATTATCATGTATTTACTGTACAGTCTGGCAGACATAAGGTAAGGAATCAGCGGGGATATTTGGCAATCACTTTTCCATGATCTCACTTGTTGTTCATTGGTTCCATGATCTAACATGTGGCAGTTCCATGATCTCACTTGTCGTAGTTCCATGATCTCATTTGCAGTAGTTCGATTATCCTACTTCTGGTAATCTATGATTTCATTTGTTGTAGTTTCGTGATCACACTAGCTAGAGGAGATGTGGGTAGTTCCGCTATCTCGTTTGCGGAAGTTCCATGATATCACGTGTAGTATTTCCATGGTGGCTCCCTTATTTGTAGTAGTTCCATGATCTCATTTCTATTAGTTCCATGATCTCGCTTGTAATAGTTCCATGTTTCCATAATATAATTTGTAGTTGCTACATGATCTCACTTGTAGTAGTTATGTGATCTCTCTTGTAAGAGTTACATGATTTCATTTGTAATAGTTCCATGATCTCACTTGTAGTAGTTTCATGATCTCGCTTGTAGTAATTCTATGGTTCCATGATCTCATATATAGTACGTCCAATACGCTTCTTTACAGATAGCTGTTTATTTTAGAAAACTGTTTTATTGTGTTTATACACCGGAAGAAAGACTGAAGAAGTTCTATTCTACTGAATAATTGCTGCAACGTTAGTTTAGCGTTCACAAATTAGGAAATGAGTGACTAAGTTGTTAGGTTTAATAACAACGGATAATAAATTTCAAATAGAAAACAGTTTGGGGCTTTTTAACACATAAGACCGTTAGAATAAACGTTCATAAACTTTAATGACAGTGTTGGAAATTTATGTTTCTCACCATATCCATAATACCGAATAAGCAGCTATGTTTTATAAAACCAAAATTGTTTAAAGTCACATTTTATACATGAGTGTATCCAGAAAATAAACGTTCAATTAATACTCTGCCAATGAACGGTATGTCCATAAATGCCCGCATTCATCAATATCATTAAACGGATCACTGACCTACTTTACAGGCGCGACACCGGATGGACATTGTAAGGGACACAACCTTTACGTCGAGTCACTGTAAGGGACACAACCTTTACGTCGAGTCACTGTATTCAAAAACCAAGCAAATTATCATGCACTTTTATTGATTTGAGGTGAATTATAATCCTATATTTAACGAATAAAAGTAAACGAAATGGCTATATTTTAACAAATTATAAACATTTTCTTTACAAAATAGAAAACTTTTTTCTTCTTTTTCTCTCGTTTAAAATATGTAACAATTAATTCATTAAACTAGATTCTATCAGTGAATACAAATTGATCTTCTTTTAATATACCAGTTTCTAAGTTGTTTCGGTTTCTGTGAGAAATCTTACAACAGGTATTGACAGAAAATTATTGTTACAACAGAAAAAAAATTAGGTTTGTATTGTAAAATGAAAAAGTAGCTAGAGTCATTTAGGTGACGAAACATTAAAAACTTAAGAAAGTATATATTACCTGATGTAATAAGGTTTCGGACAGCTTCTAGCTAACAATTGGGTTATTTGTCATCATTCTGCGCAACATTTACATCTTGTCGTCGTTAATAAACGATCTATTATATTACTGCACGCAAGGGATCCCGATTACGATTGCAATAACGATCCCAATAACGAGCGAATCAAGCACCTGCGTAAGATTGGAATACGAAATCAATGTTTCCCCTACTAAAAATAATATTCCTGCAATTATCTTATGACTAGACATCATAAAACTCTAATTTCACTCTTCCACTGTTTTTCTTGCTGCACATTTTTTACTTATTATTAAGTATTACCAAGCAACATGTAAGTACATCGCTCAGTGTTATACAAACACGACTGTAATACCCAGTAGAAAAAATTCATGCTAAGATTACCAACTACGTGTGTCTAAAATATCTAAATAAATCTCTGTGTAAAGAAATTATGTGAGGTTTATTATTCCAACTAATCTAATAGAGTCACATAGCTAATATGTTTTCTATTGCATACTTTAATAGTCACATAGCTAATATGTTTTCTATTGCATACTTTAATAGTCACATAGTTAATATGTTTTCTATTGCATACTTTAATAGAGTCACATAGCTAATATGTTTTCTATTGCATACTTTAATAGAGTCACATAGCTAATATGTTTTCTATTGCATACTTTAATAGAGTCACATAGCTAATATGTTTTCTATTGCATACTTTAATTAATAAATGACATATAAGAATTAGTTTCGATTTAAATTAACGTAATTAAGATTATCACTGTTCATTTATTTCAGTTACTTCGCACATTGTTTTCTGCAGTTCGAATGAAAATTATTCTGTATTCAGATGTTGGCATAAACATGGCTGTATTCAGATGTTGGTATAAAACATGGCTGTATTCAGATGTTGATATAAAACATGGCTGCATTCAGATGCTGGTATAAAACATGGCTGCCTACATGATTATATTTGTATTTATCAATTATTTTCCCATTTTTAATTATTATCTAATTGTAATCTGGATTGCAATAATGTCTTATAAAGATCGTGATTACAGTATTGTTTTATGAATACCAGGATTACAGTATTGTCTTATTAATACCAGGATGACAGTATTGTGTTATTAATACCAGGATGACAGTATTGTTTTATTAATACCAGGATGACAGTATTGTTTTAATAATACCAGAATGACAGTATTGTCTTATCAAGATCAGGATGACAGTATTGTCTTATCAAGATCAGGATGACGGTATTGTCTTATTAATACCAGGATGACAGTATTGTCTTATCAAGATCAGGATGACAGTATTGTTTTATCAAGATCAGGATGACAGTATTGTTTTATCAAGATCAGGATGACGGTATTGTCTTATTAATACCAGGATGACAGTATTGTTTTATTAAGATCAGGATGACAGTATTGTCTTATTAATACCAGGATGACAGTATTGTCTTATCAAGATCAGGATGACGGTATTGTCTTATTAATACCAGGATGACAGTATTGTTTTATTAAGATCAGGATGACAGTATTGTCTTATCAAGATCAGGATGACGGTATTGTCTTATTAATACCAGGATGACAGTATTGTCTTATCAAGATCAGAATGACAGTATTGTTTTATTAATACCAGGATGACAGTATTGTTTTATTAATACCAGGATGACAGTATTGTCTTATCAAGATCAGGATGACAGTATTGTTTTATCAAGATCAGGATGACGGTATTGTCTTATTAATACCAGGATGACAGTATTGTCTTATTAATACCAGGATGACAGTATTGTCTTATCAAGATCAGGATGACGGTATTGTCTTATTAATACCAGGATGACAGTATTGTTTTATTAAGATCAGGATGACAGTATTGTCTTATCAAGATCATGATGACAGTATTGTGTTATCAAGATCAGGATGACGGTATTGTCTTACTAATACCAGGAAGACAGTATTGTCTTATTAATACCAGGAAGACAGTATTGTCTTATTAATACCAGGACGACAGTATTGTTTTATCAAGATCAGGATGACAGTATTGTCTTATCAAGATCAGGATGACGGTATTGTCTTACTAATACCAGGATGACAGTATTGTCTTATTAATACCTGGATGACAGTATTGTCTTATTAATACCAGGATGACAGTATTGTCTTATTAATACCAGGATGACAGTGTTGTCTTACCAAGATCAGGATGACGGTATTGTCTTATTAATACCAGGATGACAGTATTGTTTTATTAAGATCAGGATGACAGTATTGTCTTATTAATACCAGGATGACAGTATTGTCTTATCAAGATCAGGATGACGGCATTGTTTTATTAATACCAGGATGACAGTATTGTCTTATTAATACCAGGATGACAGTATTGTTTGATTAATACCAGGAAGACAGTATTGTTTTATTAATACCAGGATGACAGTATTGTTTTATTAATACCAGGATTACAGTATTGTCTTATTAATACCAGGATGGCAGTATTGTCTTATTAAGATAATGATAATAATAATGAGGACTTTGTATAGCGCCTAATCTTTAGAAGCTCTAAGCGCTTTGCAACATTTGACAACACTTAAAAAACATATATAATAATATGATTACAAAAATAAAAACAAACACCATGAAATTAGAAAACAGAAAACATGCTGAAAATATTAAATGTAAGGAAACATTATTAGGTCTTTAAGTCTGTTCTTGCAGTTGAAATAGGTGAGTTTTAAGAGCGCTCTTGAATGAGATCACTGTGTCGTTGTGTCTAAGTTCAGTGGGCAATTCATTCCACGTTGCTGAGCCCTGGTATGCGAAAGAACGTTGTCTATATGACTTCATTTTCATAGTGGCAATAATGAGAATACGATTGTCAGAAGAGGAGCGTAAGTATCTTGCTGATGTGTACACATGGGTGAGGTCGGATAAGTATGTTGGACTGGTGCCCGTCAGTGAAACGTAGCACAGAGAACAAATTTTTGTGTTTAATTCTGGATCCAATGGATAGCCAGTATAGGGTGCAGAGCAGGGGGAGGCGTGCTCCGATCGTGATACTCTAAGGATGATGCGAGCAGCTGTGTTTTGAACTTTTTAAAGTTTCTGGAGTAGATATTGAGACGAACCATAATACTAATAATCAGGATTTCAGTATTGTGTTGTTAATACCAGGATTACAGTATTATTTTATTAAGATCAGGATGACAGCATTGTCTTATTAATAACAGGATGACAGTATTGTTTTATTAAGATCAGGATGACAGTATTGTTTTATTAATATCAGGATGACAGTATTATTTTATTAAGATCAGGATGACAGTATTGTCTTATTAATACCAGGATGACAGTATTGTTCTATTAATACCAGGATTACAGTATTATTTTATTAAGATCAAGATGACAGTATTGTGTTATTAAGATCAGAACGACAGTATTGTTTTATTAAGATCCGGATGACAGTATTGTTTTATTAATACCAGGATTACAGTAATATTTTATTAAGATCAGGATGACAGTATTGTGTTATTAATACCAGGATTGTATTATTTTATTAAGATCAGGATGACAGTATTGTCTTATTAATATCAGGATGACATTATTGTTTTATTAATACCAGGATGACAGTATTGTCTTATTAATATCAGGATGCCATTATTGTTTTATTAATACCAGGATGACAGTATTGTGTTATTAATACCAGGATGACAGTATTATTTTATTAAGATCCTGTTTGCAACACTGTCTTATTAAACTCAGGATTACAGTATTGTCTTATTACTGCCACGTTACGATTTGCATAATAAAGATGATTGCAAATTTGCTTATGTCTGCTATGATATCAAACCGATCAGTTCTCTTATTCGCAACATATACTCTCCAGTTTTAAGGCTCGAACTGTGAAATAGATCTGGTACATTTCTACAGTTAACAAGGCTTCATGACATAAATTGTCTATCCGTCTTACTTACTCAGTATTTAAAAGTACAATACTTCTGGGAAGATTGCTCGTTCCGACACTGTTCTCTTTTTCTTACATGTAAAAACAGATATTGCAGCCAATCAGTAAAGAGAATACTGCGCAGAAATTTCATGGGCTTATTTGGACCAATCAGAATAATATAAAGTGAAATTTTAACATGTTATAATATCAAAAGAATATTAAGCTGCACACACTATAGACAAAGTGTGCCGACAACGTGATAAATATATGTATGAACCCCTCAAAACCAAAGACCCTTGGCACCAAAAGTTTGTTTTCGGTTTTGAGAGGTTTTCGGCTTACTGAGGATTTCTCAGATGTGAAAAATGTCTTTTTAAAGCGCCTATGTGACGTGAGAGAACATAATTATGAGAGAACATCTGTGTTTGTGTATTTGTGTTTGTAAAGGAACATGCGTGTTTGTATGTGTAAGGAACATCCTTGTTTGCGTGTTAGAGAACATGTGTGTGTGTGTGTGTGTGTGTGTGTGAGGGGATATCTGTATTTGTGCGTGTGAGAGAACATATGTGTTTATAAGTGTAATAGTGCACAGATTAATAAGGTTGTTTGTTATTTTTAAACATTTAATGAAGACGTGGCTGAACAGCGTATGTTCCTTTTAAAAATCACATCCGGTCACAGAAATAAATACAGTTGCTCCACATATAAATGCAGTCATCATCTCAAAAAACATTGAGGGATCGAGATACTATTATAAATTGCCCATCAGAATTGTTAATGACAATCTACATTGTTTATATACTCCATATAAATTCATATATAATTCATAAGATGCCACTGTCTGCGTGAGTTCGAGTCCAGGCTCGGCTAACGTGGGTACGTGAGAAAGCCTGCCAGTAGCTTCTCGTGGGTCGGTGGTTCTTCCCGGGGTTTTCCAGGGTTCTTCCTCCACCATTAATACTGGCCGCCATGTATAGCCTATCTTGTGCTGAAAAATGGCGTTAAACCCTATAACAACAACAACAACAACATAAGATGCCTGTGCCAATTTCTTCTCCAAGTTTTTTCATCGCTGGTGTTGGCACAGATTTACACCCTTTTTATTAGACTAATTTTATCCGTAAGGATAGTTCAATCCTATGACGCTAAGCTGGCCATTCCGACATCCTGACATCTTCACATGCCGGTGATGACAAGTTACAATCGTAGCTACTTTCTGTCCTTCTAAACCAGGGTTCAGGATATATAGATTGACTGTTAATTTTTAAATACTGTTTTGTTGGTATCCGTCGGCACAGAATCATGAGTAACGCCGCATGCCTTGTCAATAAAGCCTTGGTATTTACATTTAAAAATATAAAATAAATAACGTTCTAAGGATCTTTTATGCAAATGCATATCGTCAATCACAATTAGATTATTGCCAAATAAACATAAGCTTTCTTTAATAGATTATCTACAAGAGTTTAGTTATCAATAATTTACCTTAAAAAGCAGGTTCTTTTAGGATGCAATGACCTAGATTAGCTTGATTTCGGACCTAGACTGTGTCTGTGTTCGTGTCAAGTATTGTTTTAACCTCGTGTGCCATTGGGGCATTTTCTCAACAATAAGCCTGCTGCAATAGATTCTAACCGTAAATTAATCTAGTCCAGCGTATATCAGGAATTTAACGTTTCAAGTGAGTTTCCGTATTGTGGGACACCAAACTGAATAAAATTGAAAACTGAGATATAAATTTGTTTCGGTTTGTTTGAATTATATAGGTTTTGGTTTAGGACAGGAAAATGATGATAATAAAGAAAAAACGTTTGTGACCCCCATAATATTTCAATCTAGAGAGGATTCCAATATACCGAGGGTTAAGTCATGAGGGTTTTCACTCCAACATCGATATAGTGCCGTCCAGCGCCTACATTGATTCAAACATTGATATAGTGCTGCCCAACCCCTACATTCACTGAAGCACTGAAGATCGAGTTCTTTAACAAGAAACTTTTATTACATAAAACGCTTAAATAAGCAATTTATTATTTGCTGTCAGGCGTAAATAGCCGTTTTATGATTGCGTGATGGGAACCATATTTATGTTGTTTAGGTGTGATAACATGATTACAACAAAGCGTATGCAGCTTTCCTTATTTAGCTTTAGACAATATCAATCTCTTACGTAATACAATTCTGTCTATCGAGTTATTAATTAGCACATGACGGATGGAAGTTTATATGGATTCCAGGATCAGCAGGAGAAGATAATCAATGACATGGCATGCAAAGTGAATTTTTTTTTTATACACCAAGTGATAATAACATAGCGCTGTTATAGGCATACAGGTTTCTTGTTATAAATTGTGTCGTGTACCATTTGTCAGCCTCACTCGATTTCTCATTGTAACCGTGTGCTTAGATCACTGTCTTAAAATAGTATCCATGTAACTGTTATCAATTATGCCAAGGACGTAGAACATTATATATATGTGTGTGTGTGTGTGTGTGTGTGTGTGTGTGTGTGTGTGTGTCCGCCATTTGGTTGTCCCGTGGTATAATATATTGCCAAACTGAACGTGCGTCATTATTTCAAACATTGTACGATGTTTTCTTTGATGAGTTCCCTTTGTTTCTTTGTGTTGCTACTTTTTTGCATTATGCCCCGACTGCCTGCAGAGGTGTGGGCTTGATTTGGTGATGTCCGTCTGTCCATATGAATGTCCATCAGTCCAGATAAAGGTTTCAGTAAGAATGCGCATAAGCTAATCAACGAAAACCAATAAGCTTGATGTTGGCATATTTATGTCTATATATAGATCACCTGATTAGATTTTCAGGCCATTGCAACATTTTGTAAATTTGTACTCTTTCGACCGTTTTATATTTGCTTCATAAAAAAGAAATGATTGAGCTTTTGCATTTATACTTACATGACATATACACAGATTGCAGAAGCTCAGCTGGTTGTTGCCTAATTATTCGAAGGTTTTGCCGCACTTTCCGCAGTATAGAAATTTCCCGAAAAGTTCCAAAATGTGCTACAAATTTACGTGAATGGCATGAAAATCAATTAAAATAACCCATCTGAGAGACTCATCCAATAGGAAAAATGACTAAATTGTTCTAAGAACCCATCTAACCCCACCAGCCAATGAGAAATTACCCCCAAAAGTGTCAACAGGGTTCAGTATATAGGTTGAATGTGACTTATCAAGACATATGATTAACTTAATATTTATAAAATAGAATTTACACCTATGGATAAAAAATTTAGCTAATATATTGACTATGAATAAGCATCACACTTTACAGTCATAAACAAAATTACATACAATATAGACATGTATCAAGAATTACAAAAATATAGAAAGTCATGAGAGAG
The DNA here is from genome assembly GCA_016617855.1 of Megalonaias nervosa. Classification (NCBI taxonomy): domain Eukaryota; kingdom Metazoa; phylum Mollusca; class Bivalvia; order Unionida; family Unionidae; genus Megalonaias; species Megalonaias nervosa. Next base: position 16,138 of record JAECUM010052916.1, read on the forward strand.
AGAGAGAGAGAGAGAGAGAGAGAGAGACTAACAAATGATTAGTGGATTTGTGTAAATGCCAATACCATTAGCAAGCAAATTATCAAAGTCTTTATTATTCAGTGTTTCCATTGCCGCGTATGTCTTTCTACGTCTTAGTATTATAGAAACTTGATGACCGAATGCTTAACTGGTGACCTCTAACGATAATCTGTTTATTCAGAAATTGCAAGTTCCTCTTTAAGGTGTTAAAAAGTACTCTAAAAAGATTTATAGCAAAGATTTAATGCAAGTCTTTTATTGCTTCTACTGTGATATAAAATGTCTGCAAATCGAAAAAGCATTTCCCTAATCCTCCGTGGTTCCAAAACGACCTTTGAAATACATGGGTGAATATTCCACAATTACACGCGGATTGAATACAGATGCGAATTTTACAGTCGAGTCATAGAAAACTACGTTGTTCTTCCAAAATCCTAAAACTATTGCTGTTTGCAATCTTCAAGGATACTCACGTATTATTTTAAACTTATTTAGCTAGATTCACGGGCTTCGATAATTGCCATACGATGTAACCACGGAGCTGGACTTCGATTTTTAAGTCCATTAGTTATTCATTTTCATGAAAAAGGGTATTTTTTATATTCATGTGAAAGAGAATTGAAATGTTTGTGACACACAGATTTGTAAGTGCAGATTATTGGAAAATGGTTGCACTTACTTATCATTAAAATGTAATGCATGCTTTTCTAATGGGGCATGTTGCATTTTTAACCAATCTGTTCGGAAAAATAAAATTACATTTAATTCCACAATTTCAAAGGTCTCGAATCGAGTTTGTTGTTATTAAACTATTTAGTCGTATACGGTAGTACCATTAATTGAAGAAAAATTCTTTTGTTTGGGTGACATTTTATGACAGGACATGCATATACTCGACAGAAAGCCACTGCCTTTGCCTCATTTGAATAAAATTGACCATTTTAAAAATTACCTGTATGTAAGTCGTTCAGGAGTAACCGTGTTAGGAAGGATTACTCAAAGAAGGAAAAGAACGAGGACTCAAAGAAATGGATAGATATAAATAAGCAAGATGATAACCTTTCGTGTCATAGTGCAGAAAGCAATATTTTGTTTTCTTTTTCTTAAATGTGAAACAAACATTGACGATTTTAGCGTATCGCCACCTTTAAAAGAAATCGTTGATGAGTATTAGCAAAATAAGAGAAAAAAAGACCAGTTGCTGGGGATACGAGATGTTCTATACAATTATCAAATGTAAAACTCACAGTGCAGACAGCTACGAATGTACTTTCACAGTTCCTTTAATACGAATGGGTTTCAAAAACAAATGACAACGTTATTCAAAACCGTGCCAAGGTTAAAACAATAAATGCAAAATAGTTGCAATAATTGGAAAATGTAACAAAGATTTCCACCGATTAGAACGTAATGATATGATCAGTCTGAGCTGCGTTTATTTATTTATAAAATGTGCGGAGAACTACTTAATACCAGCTTATTAAATAGACTCACCTGCAAAGTATTCAAAGTCAACACTGACGGAGAAGGCCTACAAACTGTGTTTTTTTCGTTTTAATGTTAGTGTCTATTTCTTAAGAAAATTAAATAAATTGATTTTGATAGAATCAAATTGAAAATATTCGTACTTTTCTCTACACATATTCTTTTAATGACTATATTTGATTAAATTTTGGATAAAAATGTTGCATTTAAGTTGGGTCAAAGTAAGTTTTGTTGCCGGTATCCTCCATGCAGCTAACATGTCCAAAAAGGCAGAATTTGAAAAGTTTTCGCTACATTTGCCAAATCAGATTCATGAAGTGGGTGATATTGCACAAGCTGAATTATCAAACATTCTGAAAAAAACAACTAAATACCAATCAATTGCCAGTTGGACAGAAGGATGACCAAAACCCAAATGATGTAAATGTTTAAAAGAGGACCCCTATCTCACGGCTGGGAAACTCAAAATCTACCAAGTAAAACACTGGATCTGCAGAACTTTCATTGGGACTCATTGCAAATGAAATTGAAGCTATAGGTAAACGGATGTAGAGAGTCCAAAGACCAATAATATTAAACGTGAACCCCTATACGATGTAAGACGCCGACCCTGAGATTTACAATGGGGTGGGTGGGAGATATATCCCGCCCGTCCCCCATGGTAACAGCCTGGGAAGCTGGCTTACTAGATATGACTATTGTACCCTCATCACTTTAACCTTTCACTAATAGTCATAATGTAGTTTGTAAGGACCCCATGTAGTTAGCCTAGCATGTTAATGAAAACGAATTTAGGTTTAAGTAAATGATAAGTAGTCTTTAAAAAAATGAATCTGCAAATCAAGTTGAACCCGTCCATGAAAACAGCAAATCCTAGAAATCGTTTCTATATCCAACAAAGCATCGCTCGGTTTGAATACTAAGCTTGTACTCATGTATCCATTAGATACAATATTCAGAGCATGATGTGGAATGTTCAAAACGTTAAACTGGCTACCATTAATGGAATTACGTGTTTGATGATGACGCAGCGATTGGAACTTACTGCATGCTGTATGTACATGTTGACCACATAGTTACACAGATTAATTCATTTTCAATCTGTGAGAATACGTATGCGAGGATACTTCATTATATGTAAGTGACAAAATAAATTGTAACATAACCTGTTACAAAACTTGAGGACCACACGGCAAATAGGTCTTTCATGACCAAATGTGTTACACTTGTTAGATTATTATTATTATTATTATTATTATTATTATTATTATTATTATTATTATTATTGCTGTTGTTGTTCTTGTTGTTCTTCTTATAACATTGCTCGGCCATTTCCGTCAGGTTGTGAAATAACCTCGGAAGTTATAGGAATACACATCAATTTGATGGGTACGGATTGCACCACATATGTCAAAACATCAAAGGAATGAATTTTGCCAAACTAGACAATACCAGCTTTTGAAAGTGCCATAAATGAACTACAAAATATATCAAATGTAAAAAGGTTATCTACTCTTTTTTACAATTTAAGTCTGGAGTCGAGGAAGTAAAAATAACAATAAGGAGCTAGAAGTGTTTTGATACATGCACATCTGAAGTAAGCACAAGATGAATAGGCTATAATACAAATCGCAGCCATCAATCATGTTTCAAAATAAAGAGCATTAAATGTTCTCGGAACAATGCCTAAGATACACAAGGTTTCTTTTAAATAGCCAGTTTAAACGATAAGGAAAATCTAGGTCATTATTTTTCTTTAAAAATCTAATTGTAGAGCTCCACCTTTACAGCGCAGCTAGAGATGACATAATAGTTATATAATAATGTCACATGTTACATTTCTCAGTCTATGCTCTATCAGTCACCTTTTCCTTTCATAGATTTGCTAATGGATAGGAAGCCGACAGGAGGTTGCCTACAATGGATCCTCTCTGGTCATTTACTTTAGAGGAGGCAACTAAGGTGTCTATTTACAAAGGTCTGCAGTTTGCTGGCGGTTGTCGTTGTCACCTTCAAGGTCTCTAAGCCGTAGAGCAGATTTTTCTTGTGTTGAACAGTCACAGATCTTGTTCTTTGCAGGGAGGAATGATAAGCTGCATGCATTTTTAGGCTGTTACATGATTAGTCTGGTTTTCCCAATTCTGTTTCAGTGTCTTGGTCGGTTCTTACTTTGATGGAGACATTGCTACCGAGATACGGGAACCGTTCAATCAGTGCCGGATTACCAAATAAGCAGACGAGGCACCGGCCTAGGGGCCCCACGACAACGGATCAAAATAACATTGAATTGATTTGATATTGACATATTAGGTGATAATTTGAGAGGGGGGCCCCGAGATTTCAACTGCCTAGGGGCCTCCACAGGGTTTAATCCGACACTGTGTTCAATTTCTTCTAGGCCCTATCCGTCGAGTTGTATTTTTCTGTGTTGCTTATTGCTGACTTTCGTTACCTTTATCTTCCCTGCGTGTATGTGAACTCCAGTTTTTTCTGCTTCTTTTGCCAGGAAGATGGTCTTGACCTGCATGCGCTGGTGTGTGTGTGTGTGTGTGTGTGTGTGTGTGTGTGTGTGTGTGTGTGTGTGTGTGTGTGTGTGTGTGTGTGTGTGTGTGTTACAGGATGCACATGTCGTCTGCAAAATCCCGGTCTTGTAGCTGCTTGTGATATTCCATTGTATTCCAGTGTACCTAGTTGTTGCCTCTATTGCCAGTCCATCATCATCAAGAATATCACTGAAGAGAGGAGGCAGCCTTGTCTGACCCCATTTTGAACTTGGAAGGATTCTGAGAGTTTCCCTTTATGGATCACTTGGCAAGTTTAAACATTGTATAACTGCCGTGTTATAGATACAGAAGTTTAAACATTGTATAACTGCCGTGTTATAGATACAGAAGTTTAAACACTGTATAACTGCCGAGTTATAGACACAGAAGTTTAAACATTGTATAACTGCCGTGTTATAGATACAGAAGTTTAAACATTGTATAACTGCCGTGTTATAGATACAGAAGTTTAAACACTGTATAACTGCCGAGTTATAGACACAGAAGTTTAAACATTGTATAACTGCCGTGTTATAGATACAGAAGTTTAAACATTGTATAACTGCCGTGTTATAGATACAGAAGTTTAAACACTGTATAACTGCCGTGTTATAGATACAGAAGATTTTGTAATGATGCAACATTGTATAACTGCCGTGTTATAGATACAGAAGTTTAAACACTGTATAACTGCTCTGTTATAGATACAGAAGATTTTGTAATGATGCAACATTGTATAACTGCCGTGTTATAGATACAGAAGATTTTGTAATGATGCAACAACTTCCAGATTACGTACCTCTCCACGCTATTAACGGCCCTCTCAGAGGCCACAAAGTTCATATAGAGGGGTGATTGCCATTCCCGGAATTGTTTAATGTGACGCAGTGTAACGATGTGGTATGTGCGAGATTTGTCTTTTGCGGAAGCCTGCCTGTTCTCAGTTTTGCTTTCAGTTTTGCTTCCAGACAATTCTTCGGTGTTTCCATGATTCGTTTGGTGATGACTTTGCTGGGCAAGTCCTCGCAAAGGTTTACATATAGCCATACCGATACATGAAGAACACGAACATTTAGCTTCCAGTCAATAACATACATTTTTAATCAGTAAGACATTAATCAGAACAAATCTGAGTGTGTGTGTGTGTGTGTGTGTGTGTGTGTGTGTGTGTGTGTGTGTGTGATTTGGATTTTTAACTTAGTTTTAACAATTTTTCAGTCATATCGCTACGATGTGTGCAGTATGACAGTTTATAGTGATGTCTAACGCTTAGGCATCATGCCACAGACACGTAGCATGATGTCGCACCCAGTCACATTATCCTGACACCATGCCGACCAGTCGAAACACGAACATCATAGTGCTGAGTGCCAAGCGAGGCAGTTCCTAGTGAAGGACTGGCACCAACAATAGGCAGATTTTAAAGTTTTTAGATTCAAGCTAACACCATTGATGCATCAAAACATCATCGAATGGAAGCAAAATGGATATTGTCAGATATAAAAAATAATGTTTACAGCATTCGTTTAAAAATGTATTATTACCATGCCACCTCCACCTCCCACCCCCGATGGGTCATTGCTGGTACCACCCTCAACCCAGAAACATCATTGCCGCTGCCACCATGCCCCAAAGAGGTGTGCAAAAAACATTCCTACTAAATTACGTGGCAGTGATATATATATATATATATATATATATATATATATATATATATATATATATATATATATATATATATATATATATATATATATATATATATATATATATATATATGATACAGTATATATATGATACAGTATGATATGATAATAATCGCGAAAATAATCCGACTAAACGACTGGTAGTATACGAGACGAAATATTATTATATATGTTACATTAAGTGAGAATGGAAACAGGTAAATGGGACTGTCAGTAGTTAAGTGGGACTGGGATTAGTTAAGTGTGCGGCTAACTACTCAATTACTATGAAGGAAGAAAACCTCCATCAATTGTAACCTAAAAGATCGCAAGTAGCTGATGTATTACGAGAACAATGCCATATTTCAAATTACGTAGTTCAACTATCGCCATTGTGCTCCACAAGGGCTAGTCCCCTGCAACAGCACCCACTGACAAAGGTATTCATTTAGAGTGCATAAATTAAAGAGTTTTAAAAGATTTGGTCAGAGAAATTGAATGCCATAAACATTAGAACTTAGTACAAAGTAGAGCGGAATGCTCAAATTGGATGGCGGCATGACAAACGTTGCTGGTTGTATGGGATACAAAGTTTGAATTGGGTGGTGGATTGACCAACGTGTACAGATCAAGCTTCTTCAGTTTTAAAACGCCGAAATATTACTATAAGGACTGGGTTTTTGCTATTGTACATCTGTAACATTGTCTTAATATTCTTTTGTTAAAGTTTAAGGAGACTTTATTTTTCACAGTGTTAAACATTTTGTTAATGGTCGTTGTGAAATTAAGCCTGTTTTAAAGACAGGATGTTTAGACCATACTACATCTGACCTTGGGTATCGGCATTGTGCATTGAGAAAACATGGTGTATCGGCATTATGCAACTGAGAAAACATGGTGTATCGGCATTGTGCAATTGAGAAAACATGGTGTATCGGCATTATGCAACTGTGAGAAATTATTTGTGAATGGTTGACAGGAGAGCATTTGCACTAATTTATTTCCAGACAGTGGCAATGTCGAATGCAAGCGGTAGTAGTAGAAGCAGTACTGGTGGTGGTAGTAGTAGTGCTGATAGTGGTGGTGGTAGTAGTAGTAGTAGTGTTTTATATCATATCAGAGCAAAAGTAGATATGTAGCGCCAACTGAATTTTCAAATTTAAAAAATGTACAACAGCATCACACAGTATTTAGGAAGAGAAATGATTCCTAATAAATGCAAATATTAAATATACAACAAGACACAGTATACAATGCAAATATTAAATATACAACAGGACACAGTATACAATGCAAATATTAAATATACAACAAGACACAGTATACAATGCAAATATTAAATATACAACAAGACACAGTATACAATGAAAATATATTTAATTTTATAAAATGGATATGAACTAAGAGATAAAAGTAATACATATAAAGATTTTAAACTGGTATAAAATGGATATCAACTAAGAGATAAAAGTAATACATGTAAAAGATATTAAATTGGTATAAAATGGATATGAAGCAAGAAATAAAAGTGAGACATATAAAGTAGGACTATACCGAATAGTGGTTTTAACTATTCGGTCGAATACCAAAAGAGACTCATAACTATTCGGTCGAATAAGAATACGAATAGTTACCAAATGCTCCAAAATAAAATAATTTTTCAGCAGGCCTAATGAGACATATAAAGTAGGACTATACCGAATAGTGGTTTTAACTATTCGGTCGAATACGAATAGACTCATAACTATTCGGTCGAATAAGAGAATACGAATAGTTACCAAATGCTCCAAAATAAAATAATTTTTCAGCAGTCCTAATGACATTTCAGTTAATTATAAAGTAACTAATAATGAACACGTAAAGGTTCAAATAACTAACAACAATAATAATTTAAAATAATAACAATTTAATAAAAATTTAAAAGTGCTACAGTTAAACGTCTTGATAATGCCTAATGCATTAACTAAATGAACAGCAAGCTTCAAGTTTCCAGATGCATTCCGACAGTTACTGCTGCTTGAAAGAGACATTAGCTTTAAAAAACCTAGTCTCTCGACGTTATCTGCCAGCAGACAACATCTGTTGTCTGACAAGGTATTGCCGGTAGAGCTGAATAGACGTTCACTTGGGGCGCTTGTTGGAGGCTCTGCTAGATAAAGCTTAGAGCAAGAACGGAGTAAAGGAAACCTGTCAGTATTGGTCTGCCACAATGACACTGGATCGATATCCCTTGGGATACAAGGCTCATTCAGAAATTTGTTCAAATTGGTTGCCCATAAGAACTGAGGTACTGTTTTCTGGCTGGTTGTTGCACGTTTGCATCGAGTCCCATGAGGTCCAGAAGTCCTCAGATGCACTCCTAGCTTTCTTACTGGGTGGATTTTCAGATTCAGCTTCGATGCTGTTGACAGTGTCGGCATTTTGAGATTAGGATAATGATACAGATGTTACCATTTCCTCCTTAACTTTAATTTTTTTAAATTCAGGTTAGAAGTTCAGTTTGAAACGTAAATCTAATCCTGTAGAAATTACAAAATGTTCATAAAATAGACAAACATTTTAGATCTGTTACAACAGTCATAGTGTGATCGCCACTCAGCAACGCATGCAAACGGCAAGACCCATACGCCTGGCTAGTTCCCGAATGAACAGGCTGCTTGCCTCCTACCTAGCCACCTAGAGCAAGGAAACAAGGCTGATTAAAATTAGTCTGCTGTTCACGAAGGTTGACCTGATTGTACTATTCGTATTCGGCTGCAGCCTGCTATTCAGCAGAATGCGAATGCCTGATTTAATAAACTATTCGGGGCCGAATACGAATACCTCATTTGATAAACTAATCGGGGCCAAAACGAATACGAAGCGAATATTCGGTACAGGCCTTATATAAATATATTAAATTGGTATAAAATGGATATGAAGTAAAACATGAAAGTAATACATGTAAAGATATTAAACTGGTATAAAATGGATATGACCTAAGAGAAAAATTGTGATGCATGTACATATATTAAATTTGTAAAAAATAGATATGAACTAAGAGATAAAAGTAATACATGTAAAGATATTAAATTTGTTTAAAATAGATATAAACTAAGAGATAAATATAATATATGTTGCGATGTTAAATATCATTACAAATTGTTTTATAAACCTCACTCCCTTACAAACTCCGAGATTTTCTAAAGTGGTACCTCCTTATACAGTTTCTTCGTGCAGTTCACGTTCAAATAGTTATGTCTCACAGGGTATAAATTGACACGGAATTCTTGTAAAATTATTTATAAGCATGATGTGGTTATATAAATATATAAAGGATTCCTTGGTATACTCAGCCTTTCTTTAGTGAAAGCAGGAATGCCAATTAATAATGTGGCATATATTCGTGTATTCAGAATCTCGGTAATTCTACACGATTTCTCATTGCATGGCTTGCTTTGACTGTTACTTTGAAACAATGTTGCTGTATTTATTACTTGTCCGACAGTCAAGACAGAAGATATTAAATATATGGTTGGCCATTGGATCCAATATACCCGTCTATCTTTTTGACCCAGTTCATATATACTTTTCTTATTCCCAATACTGAGTCGTCATTTTGAAATACCGACTAATGAAAAAGATATGAAAACTGATGATGGTAAATGGTAAGGTTTTGATTGACAGATTAATGAATTATCGTGCCATCTATTTCAGGCCTGAAACTCGTTTTAGGTTTCTGTGATAAACACTTGTTTTCTGAATCTGATAACTGATTTCCAACAAAATCTATGCCGCCTCTTCTCTACTATCTTAGTCCGTATCGATCACGTAGCTGACATTTTATATTCATAATTAGGAAATATTAGAAAACTAATTTGATGAGTGCATATAACACAGACTAAGTTGCATCATTTTTGGGTGATGTGTGCATAGTCGTGATGGAATATAGGCTGGTGTGTGCAGGCAAGGCGATAGATGCTGTTTACCCGCCTACCTGTGTTCGAATCTCTGTCGAGTACTAAGTAAAAATTCTCTAACCTGTATGATAAACACTCGTTTTCTGAATCTGATAACTGACTTCCAACGGATGTATTACGGATGTATTTCTACAACTATGAAATGAATTTAGTCGTAAGGCCAGGATATCAAATATAAATTACTGCTAATTACTACTTAGATTTGAAGAACGGATATGCTGCAGGAATTTTTGGATAACAATTATAACAATTACATTGTCATTGGGGGCCCCGTGTGGCCGAGTGGTCTAACACGATCATCTTTACAGATCACTGATGAGACTGAAACAACTTGTTTTCAAAGGTATTTGAGCTGATTATTTACCCAAAGTTGTAACGACTTACAAAAGGGTTACACATGCTTTTATATATGTCTGATACAATACATTGCAAGGGATACATATTCTTTGATATCAGCCTGGAACAATATATTGCAAGGGGTACATATTCTTTGATATCATCCTGGAACAATACTTTGTAAGGGGTACATATTCTTTGATATCAACCTGGAGCACTAAATTGCAAGGGGTACATATTCTTTGATATCAACAGGAAACCGTGAATTGCAATGATACATATTCCTTGATATCAGCCTGGAACAATACATTGCAAGAGGTACATATTCTGTGATATCAGTCTGGAACACTATAATGCAAGGGGGGACATATTCTATTATATCAACTTGGAACAATACAGTGCAAGGGGTACATATTATTTAATATCATTCTGAAACAATACATTACAACGTGTCAAAGATGCTTTTCTATCTGGAACAATACATTGCAAGGGGTACATATATTTTATATGAGCCTGGAACAATACAATGCAAGGGGGTACGTATACTTTTATATCAGCCTGCAACAATACATTGCAAAATTCTGAAAAGCAGTCTTTCTACAAACATAAAAATTTGAATATGTCATGAATCATTTAAAATAAGGAATATGGCTCTGTATAGGTAGCCATGGCAACAATTCTTTCGAGGGAGACGAAACAAGAAGTTTCAGAATTATTTGCGCAGCCATTTTCTGGAATTTGTCGATTCTGGATAGATTATAAAATTGGATGTGTTTGCGTATATGGTAGAGGATTAGACTATCAGTGGAAGTATATCCCAACAATAAAGCACATGCTACTGAGGAGGTGGTACAGTTTACAAAAAGGAGAGTTATTCTTTTGACGAACATTGCACATATATGATCGATATCGAATTCCAGCTGATCAATGTAGATACCAAGATGTCTTTGATTTTTAACACTAGACACGTCAAAACCATTATGAGGTAGAAGTAAATTCGTGTCACCGGATAGGCCCTGCCTTGTTCTAATTACCATTCGTTTATGTTTAGTAGATGCATAAATATGTAGGTAGATTTGAAGTTTATTTTTCAACTTTTAGAGATTTGAACATGCAGATTTACCAGCTGCAGTTTATAATCGTCAGCGAAAAGATCAGTGTTGGAGTCCTGGACACCAGTCTAAGAATACAACGCTTATACTACGACTCGCATCAGACATATATTTTACACTTAAAAACAAACTGGAAGTCTGTCAGCGAGATTCACGATACACACTCTACAACAAGCAACTGAGTAAAACTTGTAGGCTAATAGGCTTAATAAGATCAAATTG
>JAECUM010052920.1:0-18212 GCA_016617855.1 Megalonaias nervosa
ACCAGAATTCGTACGGTTTACCATTAGGGATTAGATGAAGTACAATGCCTACGTCTGAAACAAAGACCATGCATTGGGGAGCTGGTGTCGTATATTCGGAGCGATAGTACAATGACTAATGCTACTGCTGCTGCTACTGTTGCTAGTATTCTTCTTCCAGAAGACGATGACTTCAAATTTATTTCGGTTGATTTGCTGTCGTCTCCGCAAGAAGTTTTGCCTGAGACGGTTGTGCAATATTTACTTCCTTTGTCATTACCAGTGTATGCTGATTTCAGAAGAAACAGAAGGAAGAGATGGCGAATATTTGAAGCATCAGAAAGAAAAGAACGTGTATTTATTCAATAGCATCTATAGGAGGACATAAACGAAATAAACGAAAGCCAGATGAAGAAATGATGAAAATTTTGAACAGTGAACAGTAGGAAGAGAGTGAGTTTGTTACAACACATTTTGGTGAAGTTAAAGCACATGAGACAAATGTACCAGACCTCTTTAGCTCAACCAAAGAGAAAAAAACATTCACGATCCAAGACTTTTAAACCTTCAATGACTATATCAACTTCATAGCCAATTTGATGCCATCGGTAGCAGCAGCAGTAGCTACCATTACTAGTGCAACAATAGCAGCAGAAGTATGGCATGACCATGGAGAAGGATTAGGACAATTAAACTTGATGTCCTGTCAATACGTTTCAGTTTTTGTTATTCATAAGAAATCATAAACGCCAACGGTCCTTTTCATGACCACCTATATCTCTCAGAAAGGGATATCTCTCAATGTTTGCCGAATCCAGTAAAACTTAAATCCCTCCATGATACAAGGTGTGCGTGTGCGAGTCCGTTTGAATATCTTATCCAAATCAAAGATAGAAATCAAGACAAGGAGAAATTTACTTTTCTTTTTGGTATATTCTTGTGAAATCAGAATGACAATGAAATTTCATAACACAACACAAAAGTACATTATCTTCTTACTTTATTTCCCTGTCTGTCCTTTTCTTTGAATTTCTTTACTAGCATGGGTTATTCCGTTTTTATTGCTTCTAGTTATCTTACCGTCTTGAATTTGTGATGGGTATGGGTTCTTCCTCTTCTGTTTATGAAGAACGCTTTTCATTCTACTCCTTGTTCTCTCTTTTCTTGAGACACTCTGAAGACAATGCTTGACATTGCATTACTTTTGTCTTTGTTTTCTCCTGTCGTTCTCTTTTTTTTTTTTTTTGACATTGTGGACCTTCTGGACCCCAATGTTCTCTTGACAGACATTGCAAGTGCCGGTGATCTTGAAGTTGAAAAGAATGAGCCTGAACCCATATCTTCTAACTCTACCGCAAGACTAAGAGATGCAAGATCAGCTTGCAAAGAAAGTCGTTCAGTAGCTCCCGAAGATTATTTTCACATTCGCGACCCAAAACTGACTTCAACAAATATTAGAACTAAAGCTTACAGGTATACTAAACTTAAAAAATTTCAAGTCTGAAGTGCCACCAGGGAAAATAGCGGGTTTCATTATGTATTTTTAGGATTCATTATTAGAAACATTGAAATGAAACTGCCGAGCTAAGGATGATAATCGTTCGGAACTCTTCATAAATCACGACAGTTTGAAATATCCTGTCTGGATTGAGTTTATTACACCGGCAGTATTAACACAGTCCAAAATAATAGATAACGTTCAACACGTTCAGCAATCGAACGACAAGTCTGATATGACCAATTGAAAAATCACTCTTTATATGACACGTTTCATCTTCAAGAGGTAGCATAGGCACACAAATGTTTATTGCTGGATGAAATTTGCAGTACCAAACGAAGTATCGTCCAAACTGACAACTACTAGATCAAATGTGTTTAGCACGTTCTATCGTAGTGGCTCGAATTAACGGCAGGAAGAAAAATAATAATGCAGAATGGGAACAATGGTGGGCATGTATTAGAAAACTGGACAGACCCCTACAACGAAGAGAAGCAGAAATTCTTTTGCAACAAGCAGACATTTCTAAAGAGGCTGTGTGTGGAATTCCACAAATGCAGAAACTTTAAGACGTCTTGGCCCCTCGTTATGTGTTGCAAGTATACCATCAAGTCATTTTTGAGATCTCTTAATTTGGCGTCCAGATTTTCCAAGCGGAAAATGCATTTGGGTGTATTATCATCTACAGGATTTCGATGCCATTCCAAATATCACTGGATTTCTTGGATACCGATACTATTGAGATATATGTGACCAAGGGTTAGCAGTCACGAACAATATGTGGATGCAGATGTCGTGAGTGGTTAGCTTTCAGGCCATGGATTCCTGAATTAAAACAAAGAATTCATTGCTCTACCTTCAGGCTAACCTTTCCAGTCCATCCTTTTACGAACGGCTTCATACGAAACAATAACAACAAAAGAAAAGTGTCTGCAAATTATTGAGAGTGCGCTCTACTTGCAGACATCCTGTTCAAATGAATAGCCCCAAAAGCACACGTTTTTTCCATTAAATAGAACATTCTATTGGTGTCACCAAATCGTGGACTGCGATCATCAATGTTACATTAAATATATGAGAACGAACTAGAGTAAGAATTAAGAGAAGACAAGAACAAGAATAAAAAGGAACAAGTGGATTTCGTCTTTATGGACTTTAAATGTTAGCATGAGGCTAGAATTTACATACCTAATTGTACGTACTTGTAAGAAATGTTTACAAAAATCTATAGTTTTTCAATTGTCCAAATTGCAGTAAGATTCCAAGAGGACGCCAAAAGATCTTTCGTGGCTCCCGTACTCTTGCTGATTTTGATGAATGAATTTTACACCCCACAGACAATACCCATGAAGAGAATTAAAAATACATCGCTACGGGAACTCTCATCGATATGCTACATTTATGGCTCACGATTTCTTAGAATACGACCGGCAACTTCTTTTGAAATATTATTCAGAACAAGGTACCGAATGTCTTATAGTCACCAGGACGAAGCCAAACCCATTTACATAAAATTTGGGAAACATACAGTTTCATCAATGCCTTTCAGCCCAATGCCTAAAACGTTTAAAATCACAGATATGGCAAAAGGATATTTTCCACATTTTCAATACCGATGCAAATCAACACGGGGCCCTGAGTGGCCGAGTGGTCTAAAGCGCTCACCGTTACGGATCACTGCCATCTCACCTCTGTCTGCGTGGGTTCGAGTCTCGGGCTCGGCCAATGTGGTTATGTGAGAAAGCTTGCCGGTAGCTTCTCGTGGGTCGGTGGTTCTTTCCGGGTTCTCCCGGGTTCTTCCTACACCATTAATACTGGCCGCCATGTATAGCCTATCTTGTGCTGAAAAATGGCGTTAAACCCTCTGACAACAACAGCAAATCAACACGCTATGTTCCCCTATTTCCTTGACGTACACTTCCACGACCCTGACTGTGCATATAGAACAACGAGTAACATTCTACGCTTAATATCGAATGCACTCGTCAGACCCTTTTGACTTTCAAGAAGAAATGTTGAAATATTGCCGATCTGATGTGGATATTTTACATCGGTTTTGTAGAAAATTTCGACAATTATTTCTGCATAATGGAGGTATCGATCCATGGAAAGAAGCTTCTACCATCACTGAAGTGGATTAGTCTATCGAAAATGTTCCTGCCCGAGAACAAACTAGCTCTCATACATCCTCAGTCATGATGCAACTTGGTAGAAACGATGGATAGAAGAACATTCGAATTATTTCTGTGGATCGATGAGATTTAGAAAATCCACAGACTGTATACGAATTTTAAGAATGTCTATTTCATGGATGCCCAATTTGTTATCCTTAACATGATCGGGAAAGCTTTTCTCGGAGTTCACCGCGTAAGAGATGTTCAAGCAAACATACTAACGATACCTGATCTTAGAAACTCAAGGATTCCAAGTGATGGAAATGTAGGAGCACGAATGAGATCGAGTTTTCAAAATCGATCCAGAATTTAGACACACTGCAAGTACGGCGTAGTGGATATCGAACCTTCAAATGAACGCAATAATTTGTTTGCGGGACGAACCAATGCGACACGCTTGCTGTACGACGTGGACGAATCTGAAGGAGGCTAAATCAAATACATCAATATGTCTTCCTTCTATACCTGGGCGTGAGAATATGCTTCATTCCTCACCTACCCCCCCCCCCGAATACATCGCTGTGGAAAACAGTCACCTATAAAAAGGTAGGATCAAATGCAATGTGTTACCACTGACGAACTTGTACCATCCTGTTTAACCAAATCGTTGCCAAGGAAACCTAATGTGTTCTGAAAGAAGTAATCAAGACTAAACTTGTTGCCAGAATTATTAATAATTCACTTGATATGAAGGCGTGTGAGTACCGAATTGTTTTATGCTCTAGATCGCGGATACCGCTTGTTAAAAACATATGAAATTTTTCAATTTCCTACTTCATAACACTACCGAGAGGACGACGATTATAAAAAAGGCATTTTCTCAGGTTACATAAACGAATTCCAAAAACTGAAACAAGAAGCTACCCTTCTTGATACTAAACTTCAAAACACAAAGAGTCATTAAAAGAATGGTACCGATCATTAGAAGTTATCTCTTTGGAATACGTGAAAAAGAACGAAGGTTGACGATCGCTTGAAAAAGTCATGTTTAATTGTGGAAAGTATTGGCTCAATATCAACTCGTGGAAGACAAAAAACTGTTAATACACGCGGAAATCCTACGTGAAGATTAATCTTGGTGAATTAGGAAAACGCTGCAGAGTTTGCTCCCACTGCGTGTTTGAAATGTCACCATTTAGTATAGTCGAAAAATGATGTAAAATTTTAAATGCTGCAGTAATACTTTCTTCGTAGTATATTTTTATTGGCCTGTTATGTTCCCCTTAAGATGAACTTTCAGATGTCAAATATTCCTTTTACGGTTAGGTGTTTGTTTCTAGCCCGAGCGACAGCAAGACTGAGGAGACAGATAATTGAATCAAGAATGCTACTGCAAGCTGCAAGGTGCGCGTTGTCAGAATTCAGAATTAGGGATGAAATAATAACATACACCATGATTGTTGCTGCAGGCCACTTTTAGTGACTTCAGTATAGATTATATATATATATATATATATATATATATATATATATATATATATATATATATATATAACATAATTCAAGTCAAAAGGTATACAAATGTCTATCAAAGTTACTGCTCTAATGGCACAGCTTCTCTATGCACACTTCCTACATTCTTTAGCCTTACTTTACATACATAATGAAGCTCAAGTGTTTGAAATTTTGGGCTCCGACCGCCACCACACAGAGAGGGCCAGACACATCCGGCGCTCTCTAAATATTCCTTTTATGCACTTGTCCAATTTGATTTACACAGTATGTGAGTTCAGGTAGGTAAAGAGACAGGTAAGAATGCACACAGCTCACATAAATATTAGTGTTTAACTAGTTCTGTAGTTTCAAATTATGCTATAATCTATGCATAACTGAACAAAGAAATAATACCTGTTGAAGAACGTCGCATGTAGATATATATTGATTTGAAGTAAATTACCCATTAGAATATTCTGGTATATGACTAGGCTTGTATTTAAACTGCATGTGTACAAAAAGAAATACTTTATTTGTAACAACACACTTTATATATCAGTCTTGTTCTTACTTATCTGTTAAATATTCTAACACTGAAATAAATTTTAACAAAAGTTTGAGGGACAAGAAATCTCTTGTGCCTCTAAGATGGCGGCATAACCTTGTAGTTTCTAATGTTTACAAAATAAGTTATAACCACAGTGCTTGTCGCAAAAATGATGTTAATTATTTACTTGAGTGTATGGTTTAAATCCTTAGCACAGCAATAGAGTTAATTATTTATTAGTAAGGACCATAACCTGTTGCTTTACAAATTGTTGTGGTGATCTCAATTAGGACACATACAGACAAAATTTCATTTTATCGTGTAGTTGTTGGTTTTTAGAAATGAAAAAGACTTTGTAGTGGCCTTGGGTTAAATGTTATTAAATGTTTATGGTCTAGTCGAGTTGGGTGGTTGAGTGTTGGTTTTGACAAATGAAAAGCAGGTTATATGTAATTTGTGGCTTTCTTGGGTCAGAACATAGAGCAGATATTCTTCTATCGAACTCCAAGATCCAAAATAAATGCACCAAACAAAGATGAAAGCGCTTGTCATTGGAACCAATAGTGTACGTCTGGATACATTACTATGTGAATAAAATGTACAGAGAATGACACCAATTTAATGTTACAGGTTAGAGTGCTGTGGTACGTTCGAAGCAGCAATCGAATCCGAGCAACGAGTAACGGCACCTATCTACTAGCTCTCAAAGTCAGCACCCTAACACACACATTCACTCCCTGAAAAGGAAGGAACAATGTCGACGATTAGGATTTTAACACTCAGCCAGGGACTTTTTGATGTATCCTTTGTTTTCACGTGATGTCATCAAATGTGTACATTTCCTTGTCCGCCATTTTGATTACCTGGACACGCAAACCGGCACCTAACAAAATTATGAAGTCATCTCTCATTTTGCTTGGAAGGATATGCTAATACATCACATTCTGTTTGGCATGTCAACCGCACAAGACCGAATTCGTGACTTTTCCCCATTTTTTTTCTTCAAATAAAATAAGATTGAAATCTTCAACCTTCTTTGTTATTCTTTCATAGATCCTTCAATAAACAGATACATACAGAAATGGATACATAAACAAGTAGAAACACGGAATGATTTTCAGTTTTCATGGACTGAAATCAATCATTTGTTTATCGTTCAAGTTAAAGAGCCAATCTTTAATATATAATTTTGTATTTCTAAAAGCATTTCAAGAATACTTGGTTTTGACATTGGACACAAAGTCATGTTCCATTAGGTACATGTTTCATTTTATTACACAGAAGAAGAAACATCTTGAACAGTTCTCGCTTTCATGCAATATCATCTTAAGTCTATCATCTCCACCACAAATATGATATCATCCTCCGTCTATAATTTCCACCACAAATACAATATTTGACAGTACTAATTAAAACTGGTTTGTCAACTGTCTTTAGCACAAGCACTTACTTCCGCGAAAAGTATTTGTACATAAACGTTGTGGTATAATGCACATGCTACGAAATTTTAATTCCGTAACTGATATTGTATCACCAAGCTGATTGTCTGGAAATGCAATTTCAAGATGCCAACCTTGGGACACCATACAAATTTTGTTTAAAAAATCACAATATTGTGAGTCAGAAATATCATCATTTCCATTTGATAGTAATATGCATGGTAACAGGCTTATTCGGACCATGGGTGATTCGGACCATGCTTATTCGGCCCAAATTACAGGCTAATTCGGAACAAAAGCCGGGCTGATTCTGACCATGGAAACTATTACAAAGTTTCGTCCGGCATTTAAATGCGACATTTACATTTGTTAAAATATGATATTTCTCATTATTTCTCAGGTACGTTATGCAATTTAAAATGCATTTAAGGAAACAAAACCCCTTATTGTACGCTGGATAATAGAGTTGTTATATATAATGAAATGAAATAAAGTAAGACTTCATCTTGCATCGGTAATTTGGTAGTTAATACTTGTAAAGTCGCTCAAATTACAAACACTGAGAAAAAAATCAATGTAGTTAATTTGTTTTCGTTTATGTCGGTCTCAGTATGCTTATGTTTCGGTTTTAAAAAATCGTCGACATATACTGGTCTGAATATGATAATGCCATTTTACAAAATAGATTTATGTGGAATATTTCTTTGTACTTAATGAACCCTGTATGCAAAAACATTGAGACCCTTAATTTATTTTCATAAGCTGAATTTATAATTTATTATTTAAATGTATGCATATTATTATTGAAAGTGGATACTGTACAATAGCAAAGATAACTAATAGCATATTATTATTTAAAACAATTTTATTTATATAATATAGCATAGGATAAACTAACATGGTTCATAAATGATGGTACGTAACTTCAGTCGATGACTGTTAAGATCCTTTCTCAGCGTAGGACGTCACAGTGCCATCAATCGTCCCTGGAACTTCCTCGACTGTTTGCTTTGGTATCTCCTGAGCTTACCCTCGGATACTATCTTAACTGAAATTATCAGTTTATTACTTTGTTTGATCATTGCATCCTTAATTAATTAATTGCAAACACTGTTTGTGGATCATCTGACCACGAAGTGGCAAAACTCGTTGACCAACGCCGCTATAATTAAAACACGTTCGTTGTCATTGGCCGATTTACTGAATTTAATACCACATATTTCAACGGTTACAATGAAAATAAGTTGCTTTACTGGTTCGAAATTTCACTCAATAGATAACAGTTTAACGATAACAGTAGATAAAACTTTAATGATTACAGCGAAGTACGTTATACTATCGTTTTACTCATCAATAACTCTATACAATATTTAGAAAAATATAACGCGAAGAAAGCATGATTCGCATGAGAAAATATTAAACACATTGGGTCAATTTACATGCATTACTGTTTGATAGTGTTGATACTGACCTGATTTATGAAATGTTAACATTTATATTTCTATATTGTACATTGGAACGTTATTTTGGTAAAAATCTAACTGCTATAGGTCATATCTATTTGTTCTGATTTCAGCTAGAAATTTGCTAGTAACTAGGCTCCACTATTCCTTCTTCCGACATAAGCCAGGGAACTTTCAGCTTTATTTTGTCTTTCGTGCTATAGAGCACTTAATTTCGATTATAACCTATGTATCATTTCGATGAAGTAAACGTCCTCAACTGTTAAATGAGATTTTTATCTTGAATATACGTAATGTTGACAAAGGTATGTAAGGAAGCAAAATGGCGGCACAAGGTGTGCACCCATTGCATTGTGTGTATTTGTGCACGCAGTTGTGACGTCTGATAAAAAAAACAGTGGACATGCATTAACATGTCTTTCATAAAGGACTGTTTTAAAAAATAATGTGGTATCCATGAATAGGCACTTTAATCTCAGTTTGATATATAGGTGTCAGTTTCTGATTTTAATTTGTGCATATACCTTGCATTTCTAACTATCTGCATTTTGATTTTGCAGATTTGGCTTCCTCCCAATATATACACAAAACTCCCGGACCTTCTGTTTTTGATCTTCGCCGAGCCTAGTTTCAATTTTCTTTCTCAAAATCGGTATACTAGGTTTAATACAAACAGCGAGGTGTGCTCAATTCCATTACTAAAAGTAATTTGACAGAGCTGGTGCAAGAAGTCCACAGAATGGCAACTCCAAAGTAAGTGTGCATTTTAATATTGAAATTTAATTTTGAAATTGCAAATAATGTACAACCAGCTCAATATTATGCATTCTGCTTCCTGACACAATAATTGTAGCCGTTACCGGGCATGTTAGTTGAATTTCTTTGCTAAGGTAGCGTTAATTAGTCCGATGTATTTGAATGTAGGTGCTTTGGACCTGATGTCACCTATACATAAAACACTGTAAACCACTAACATCGAAGTAAGGCAATATACGATGTCTGGAGTGTGGCAGTTATTAGTGATGATCCAGCGCAGGGGCATCATGCCGCAGACATCCAGTCACATTATCCTGACACCAGACCGACCAGTCCTAACACTAACCTCTTAATGATGAGCGCCTAGCGAGGCAGGTGCATGTACCATTTTTATAAGTCTTTGGTAGGACTCGACCCGGGTTCGAACCCGCGACCTCCCACATCCGAGGCGGGCGCTCTAACCACTTAGGCCACCGGAGCGGTAGGTTTCTTGCTTACAACTGAACAAGAGTGAATATCGAAGCAGTAACCTCACGTAATATACAAATGAAAATGAGCAGCATTCTCTTTGACAAATCTGTATCGTCATGTTCCAACAATCTGTCCAATCCCGCTGTAAATAACTGTCAAAATAATGCTGTCATTACCATGCCAAGTCTCCATCGGAGTCTCTCATAATGTCCCACTAGAAACAGTACAAACGCTATCAATAAACTTTTCCTAGCTGTTCAGCTGGTGAAATCATCCGTGGTATAAACTTTGACTGCACAATAGCTGTGAATCACTTATATGGGTCTTTTACTGCCCCTCCGTGTCTAAGAACTCGTGTTGTTAAAATTGATCCTAGTGTAAATGAAGTTGATAGTAGTGAAAATGAGTGACTGTTGCTATGGATAATTCGTTCGTAAAATTGATTTTCATGAGCATATCAGCTGTTCCCAACAAAATGAAATTCGATTTATGACTTAAGATGAACTTGATATCAGAATGGTTGAAATGTTAAGCAATTTCTTTTTTTTTTATTTCACTAACGCTTTGTGATATTATTAGCTTATCTGAAAATTGATAGGTGTTTAAAAAATCATATAAACACCAACATTTGTCTGTGTATCCTGGCTGCCAATAAAGGTCGCGAGTTCGAAATTCTCGGCGGCATCCAGAGTTTTCTTTTCTTTAAGTTTTATTTTCAAACTTTCTTTTAAACTCTCTCATCCCAATTTTTTGTCATCTTGAAATTGTATCACTCCCGTCCTACGATGGGCATTAGCTAGTATCACTATGATATTTATTCGATATTGATAGAACATGTCTTGTTGTCATCAGAAAATTCAGATCATGACTGAACGGGTCGCGTCTCGTAAAGATCCCGTTTTTAGGATGCGGAAAACTCGACGTGTTCTAGCAATCAGGACAAGATCGTATTACTGTCACAATAATATAGACAAGTTATTTTTTTATACTGAGAACAATCGGTTTGTGTTTACTGTCGCCAATATCTCAATATAGATTACCAGGAAAGTATAACAGGCATTCGGGGTGTGGTGGGGTATGTTATCAATCGTGTCTACATGCACAGACACGCTAGTTAGCTTGTAATTTTGTTAATTCACTTGTACAGTCATATACATAGTCACTGACTTATAGTAGTCAATTACATGGCCATAATACAGTCTTGTACGCAGCCCTAGTAACCAAGGTTGTATTACAGTCTTGTACATAGCAGTAGGACTGTAATACGGGACATACTATAAACACAACATACAGAGGACTCTAGTGTTGCGCATTGAGCGTGGGCTTGCCGGTTTCCAGGATTTGATTCCACTGTGTTACGATTCGATGGTCTTAAACTAAGTAACAGAAAAATAAGTACTATGTATATTTAATTTGTATTGTGTACTTGACCTTTGTCCGTAATTGGTGATAAGAGTTTGGGCCTACCTGACCAATGCTATTTTAAAAAATATGTTTACTTAGATTTTAGTGCAGGACCTTGGCTTTTTCCTTAGAAATGATATAGTCTACCTGATCTTTGTCATGATGTTTACTTGAATTTAAGTTCAAGGCCTCGCCTTGTTTACAGTTTGATGTAATTTTTTCCATTAAGATGATATTTTTTTTCCTCCAGAAAATGCTATTGCGATGTAGGTCAAGTGGGGATGTATATAAAAATGAAGTAAACAAATGATTTATTCCTATTTTTATATCATTCTGTGGAATTACTTTTAGTTAGGTTCATATATAATTTGAAGGGAATTATTTATTTAAATTCTTAATTAGAATTAGAAAGTGAACATTGACTGTTTTGACTAAAACATAATTTTGGGATTATTGTGAATTCATTCAAAGACATTCTGGATCATATCAATCTGATACATCAAGATTGTTGAAACATCAAACTATTCAATACTATTGATATATCAGCACATTCAAAATTGGAATTCATTCGGAGCGCTATGCTTTTGGACTTTTGTCAGAACTTTTAGAATTATTTGGGATTTAATTCACAGTACTGTAAGTTCATCTTAAATCTTCACTTTGTAATTTAGAGAAATAAATTTATTTGTTGATTTTGCTAAACTTGATGGTTTCGCTTCTTTTTATTATTTAGTTTAAGATCATAGTCTCGCTTACCCGCCGTCAAAAATGACTGCCATTACTAAAAATAGAGAAACCCCTCAAGGTCGTCTCTAAAACTGTTGAATCGAATTGGACAAAGTTGGAAAGAAAGGATATTGATCCGCCTTTAAACCTGTTCATTGTAGCTAAAAAGAAAAACTAATAAAAAACAAACTTTGAAACAGCTTCTTCAAACCGGGTGAAAGAATATCCTGGCAGGAAGACCTTTCAGGGTTTTGGAAATGATGACGATCCTATATTAAATGTGCTCGCCTTTGCAAACAGTACAAACAAACAAGCAAACACCGATATGATTTCTCCAAAACTAATGAACAGTATATGAATAAACACGACGGAAAGCATACTGGGATGAAAACAAATCATGCCGATCCGCCATTAAAATACAGTCCTAGTAACTCACACCAAACACATTTTTATACTACTTCTAAGAAACAGCTCGACAGCATTTGATAGAAAACATCCTAGCCTGGAGATCTGCTAGGTTTGTAGAACCGACCCTATAA
Source organism: Megalonaias nervosa (assembly GCA_016617855.1). Taxonomy (NCBI): domain Eukaryota; kingdom Metazoa; phylum Mollusca; class Bivalvia; order Unionida; family Unionidae; genus Megalonaias; species Megalonaias nervosa. The sequence goes on from JAECUM010052920.1 coordinate 12,431, forward strand.
AGTCTAAACCATCCAATATGGCCACCCTTTCTAAAAACAGATACAGCTTTAAACAAACTTTTCTTCCAACCGGCGAACACATTTTGATTATATTTGAAAGTATTCATCCTGTTATAATTACAGTTTACGAAATTTTTTTAATGGTACCGATATTCAATCAGATGATAGAACAATCTTGAAACCGTAACTTCTCCAAAACTAAATAATACAGAACTGACCCACTTTGATAGAAAACATACTGAAATGGGTACCTTTCAAATCTATACAAAAGATGCCGAACCGCTATCTAATATGACCGCTGTTACTTAATTAAAACAACAACACCAATAACAAAACAAAACCAAAACACCCCTACCCACCCCGAAAAACCCAAGACAAAGATAACAACATGCAATAACTTTCTTCAACACTGCTTAACAGATTTGGTCATATTTGACAGGACGCGTCCTGACATGAACACATTATGCCGTCCGCCATCAAATATGACCACCGTTATTAAAAATAGAAAAACCTTAAAACGGCTCCTTCTCCAAATTAAATATTTCGAACTTTTTTCGTTGGCACTACATAACGACTTTTGTACTGAGGTACCATGAAACACGACTACATAGAAAACCACTGTCAAAACCGATGAATAAAATTAGATCAAACTTCTATGAAAAAATGCATTTATTAAGATTTTTAAAATGTATAAAAAGATGCAGACCTATTATTAAACATAAAAGATATTACTAATAATAGGACAAAGTTTAAAACTGCCCAACAGAATTTGACCAAATTTGGCAGATATCATCCTTGCAAAGACAGATTTCAAAGTGACGCAACTTCATGCTCATTAGCTATCAAATACGACCGCCAGTTCTAAAAGTAAAAAACAAAAATTGAAAAGGCCTTTTCTCCATCATTGTTGAATAGAACTAGGTCAAAACGTAACAGAACGCACCCTGGCATGATCACCCTTTTAGTTCTTTATAACTTATGCAGATCTATTGTCATTACTAAAAATTGAAAAACCATTTGTTGTGTATATCTATATGCTTTGTAACTTTTTGTCAATGTATTTTTACTTTTTATACATGACTTTAAATTGTAGCGATTATCTTTAGCTGAAATTGTGTACGTGCATAGGGCCTGTTTTAAGACATTAAAGAAATTAAAATTGCATAGAATCTATAAATAGTTGCTTACGTATGTGACGACAGTAACTAATAACACCATTATTAGTAAATATTGTTACGAGTCTATGCTCTTAAAATAAGTAACAGAAAAGAGTGAAACACAACAAGCTTTGTAAAATTTAACAAATAATTTATTTCCTAAAATACAAATTGAAAATGAGGAAAGAGAACTTACTGTATTGCGAATTAAATCGCAAAATAATCCAAGAATTAGATACACAAGTCCTAATAATTTAAAGTCCTGAATAAAATTCTAAATCTTCAATCTCAGACTCCTTTGCGAGAATAGCTTCAACATCAGCAGATCTATACCACGTCTTTATAGATTTCAAAAAGGCCTTTGATAGGGTATGGCATGCAGCCTTATGGGCAACTATGAGGAAATATAACATCAGCTCAAACCTGGTGCAGGTTGTTGAGCACCCCTATGACAAAGTCACCAGTGCTGTTCTCATCAATGGCAGCAGGGAAGATTTATTTCGAACAATAGTTGGAGTCAGACAGGGATATATACTGTCACCAACACTCTTCAACATTTTCCTGGAAAGGGTGATGGAGGATGCCTAGCGTGACCACATGGGCACTTTCAGCATCGGAGGAAGAACAATCACCAACCTTCGCTTCGCAGATGATATTGATGGTTAGCAGGAGATAAAAAAGAACTGGCTGACTTGGTTGAGTGCCTCAACACAACCTCCACCACATATGGTATGGAGATTAGAGCCGAATAAACCAAACTGATGACAAACAACACCAATGGCATCAGTGCAGAAATGAAAGTCAGTAGTAGTGTAGTGGGGTAGTATAGGGACAATGGGAATTAGCATTACAGACCCATCCACCCCCGGGATAGTATGGGGACACGATTTATAGGGGAAGAAAATCACCCTGGGATAGTATGGGGACAATGGGAATCTTGTATAGCGACTAGCACACCCTGGGACTGTATAGGGACAATGGGAATTTTGTATAGCGACAAGAGGAATGGCACAGGTAGGGTGACGTCACAGTACTGGACAGTTGCAACAATGTAGCAAGGACCGTAACGTCTTGCCACCTGTGTCATTTCTATATAAAGTTTGAATCATTCGCGTTCATGTTTGTGGATATTATAATATTATACCCAAATTATACAACTGACTAAAAAAAAAAATTAGATAAGAGAATGATGTTTTTGTGAGTTAAAAGATAAATTATACAATCGAATAAATTTTTTTAGGCAAGAAAGAATAAATCTTTTCGAGGCAGTGGAGTGGCCCTGAAAAGGGCTTTTGTGTTTTGCTTCTATTGTCTCCAGTTCTTCCACCAGCTTCTTAATTTTCCAATGATTCCTTTTTTCTTCTTTTTCTTTTCTTCGTCTGGAATCCAGTCAGGATGTCCCATTGCTCTAAACTTTTCCTGTACCTTCATCCAGTTTTGATTTAGTCTTTCAAAGTCCTATTTTCTCTTTCTGTTTTCCTTCTCCCTTATCTCTTTTACCCATGTGTCTTTGATTTTCGTTACCTCTTCTTTCATCACTTTTCTCATTAGGTCTTCAGATTTCCTTAATTTCTCTAATCACCACAGGACAAAAGACCATTCCGTAAAATTTGCTTGCTCTTCTAAATGCACCTCACTTGGATGACATTATCAAGTGCGTCCTTCAATGTCCCCACTCTCACATATTTACGATGTATGAAGCCTCTTATTTTTTCCACCTCCTCTTCTATCATCCCTGCCACCTGATCCCTGGCTACGTTCAGGCTAGTGACTTGACTGGTCACAAAGTCTTGGCTGTCTGGATAGTTCCATTCCTGTTCTAGCCTTTCCACCACGTAGGCTGTATCCATCATCCAAAAATAACTGTCTCTTAACTCGTTAAACAATTCCATCTTGTGTTGATTAGTCAACGCGGGTAGCTAGACTGATGAGCGTTCCGCGTTATATACGTCAAGCACGGACTTGAACGAAAACATCCCTTACACTCACTTCACATATGATATACTATCCACACAAACGAATGAGAAAGCATAAAACACACACCTATTTACTATCTACACCAACGAACGAGAATGCATAAAACACACACATATATACTATCCATACCAACGAACGAGAATGCATAAAAGACACACCTATTTACTATCCACACCAACGAACACGAATGCATAAAACACACACCTATTTACTATCCACACCAACGAACGAGAATGCATAAAACACACACCTATTTACTATCCACACAAACGGACGAGAATGCATAAAGCATACCATATTTATTATCCTCACCAACGAACGAGAATGCATAAAACACACCATATTTACTATCCTCACCAACGAACGAGAATGCATAAAACATACACACTATACTATCCTCACAAACGAAGGCGAACGCAAACACACACACACACACATCAGTAAAGGAGTGAGTGTTTATAGTCACACTACTTCACATTCACACCAATTGGCAAACTGAATAGTGTCTCTTTTCTAGAGATCTGGTTAGCCCTGAGAAGGGCTGTTTTTCTAACTCCAAATGCACCTGGTTAATGGTGACACCTTCCAGGCCGGGCACCACCCACACAACGTCTGCTCCAGTCATTCTCCCAGTTGATTTGTCTTGTTGGAAGTGCAGAGGGGAGGGGGGTTGACTGGCATCATCATCCCAGTTTTCACTCTGAGGGATGGTGAAGACTTCCCTCTGTCTTCTATTCTGCAGCCGGGGATGATGTTGCTGACGCTGAGGCTCCCACTCTTGCCGCTGTCTTTCCAACTTCTCCATAATCTCCTCCCAGTTTTCCATCTGGGAGACAGCGACTATTGGTACTGGTGGTAGTGGTTGTGGTTGTGGCTGTAGCTGACGTGAAGCTGGTAGTCTCCTCACCTCAGGCTTCACCTCACACTTAGGCCTCATTATGAGGTGTGGCAGGATCCTTTCCTTCTTCTCTTTCTTCTTTTCCTCTTCTCTTCCTCCTCTTTTATTCTGGATTTCTCCTGTATTGCCTCCTTAGTCAGCTCTTCTAAAATATGTCTGGCATACTCCAGGTGCATTTGGAGTTCCAACAATTTACTCATTCTGCTCATTCTTTATAGTTGTCTGACGATCGTGTCGCTTTATGTACTTGAAGCACGGACGTGAAGGTAAACATCCCCTAACACCAAAACTTACCATCACATCAAACGCGCGGACCTAAAAGAAGCACTCACGTTGACTTTTTACTTACAAACACAGACATGCACGATTTGACAAGACAGAGAAAGTTAAGTGCTTATAGACACACTTTTTTTTTTAAACATACACACACACACAGACAGAAATTTGTTTTGGCAATTTGAATTAGTATGTCTTTTCGAGAGTATTGGGGTAGCCCTTAAAAGGTTTGTTGTTTTGGTGACGGGGAGTGATGGCAATCTTTTTTTACTGTCTAAGATTGCGTCCCCGTCTGGCAGCAGGCTTTCATATACGATACGGTCTGCTTCTGCGGAAAGAGAAGGAGAACTCTTTGGTGTCCACACGGCAGTCGACAAAACCTCTGTCTGGTTCTTGCTGCTGCTGCTGTTGCTGCTGTTGTTGTTGCTGTTCTCTCTGCTTCTGAAGTCTGTACTTCTCTGTCCATTCTTCTTGTTCTTTCTTGATTACCTCTCTGAAGACCTCTTCTTTCAGGTCTTGGGCTATGCCTAACATCCTGACATTCTCTGTCTCTTCAGGCTTAGGTATCAGGTTTAGCCTGACACGATGTATATTAACGTAAGCTTCGTTCAGCTTGGTTAGTCTGGAAGGCATGTTCATAGGTTGACGAGTCAACAGTGGATGACCAGACTGGAGACCAACCCGCTTTATATGGATCAAACGCGGACGCGATAGAAAACATCCCTACTCGGTTTTAGTGTCGGAACGTTATGATAGCGAATGTCATGGTGAGGGATAGAGAGAAAGTCAAAGAGCATATATTCACAGTGCTTTTTGAAAACAGACACATTTTTTTCAAAACAACATTTTTTATTCAACCAACAACTAACCACTAACAAGTAACAATAACATCAAACAAATTATTTTTGACAAGGTTGACAACGTTGTGAAATCATGTGAGATTTCCATTGATGAAAGTTATGAGGCCATTGATGTACACTACGTTTCCTAGCTAAATACAAAAGATAGCCATAATGGTCACAAATCTATTGATCTACTTTCTCATCACTTCTAGAAGAGTGACGATCAAAATAAGTCACTAAATGTTCTAAAGGATATCCAAGACTGCGTTGATGAAGAAAATACACACAATATTGTCCACACACCATGGAATCTGTGCCTCGTAATTTCACATTATTGAATCGTGTCGTCTGGGCATTTCTTCTCATAAAGTCAATGATAACGTTTTCCAAAGGGGGTAATCCATACGAATCAAAATATTCCACGCAGTCCTCTTGAGGGACGTAGACGGCAAACCAGTAAGTTCCTGGAAGATGACTTTCGTCCGTGTTGATGACATAAGCTTGATGGTCTTGAGGTTTGCGATGAGGTAGTTCATCTTTAGTGCACTTGACAGGATTCCAAGAAGCAGTATACGAACTATTGTTCAAAAGGTAATAAACTTCCCAGGTATCCATTTTTTTTGTTGTGTTTT
>JAECUM010052923.1:0-18610 GCA_016617855.1 Megalonaias nervosa
TATATATATATATATATATATATATATATATAATTACGTATATGTAATTAAATTGCATGTGTATTAGTTTTAAAATTCTTTTTTATTTTAATTTTGTTTCATTACATTTTATTGTAATGATTATTTTCACAGGATTCGATATTTTCTTTCAGTAAATTCTGTTTATCTAACACTTAAAACCTATAACGGAAGCATTATTTTTAGTTCACTCTGGTACACAGTTTTGTAAACATCAAGTGATAATGATTGGCTATTTCCATGGTCATTTCGGCCCACGTATTAACTGGATTGTAAACAGCCTTTCTATATTATATATTTTCAGAGTGAGAATTTGGTACTTAGATAGGGCTATTCTTGCATACGTGATAAATGGCATTTTATTTTATTGCGATGTTCAAATTAGTAAATCACGTAGCCTATCATGTGGAGTACCATGTGACCTAAAATCGAGGCTTCAAACAGCCAATTGGTATTAAATTTATTCACTTGCATTTTAAACCTTGAGGGCTCAAGAGGTTTCAATTGTTGAAGCCAGATTATTTTTGAAGTTCATTTGTTTTTGGAATTTAATAGTTTATTCTGTAGAAAACCAAACAAGTGTATCTTTTTATTAAAAAAATTCTGGGAGAAAGAAATTCAGTGGAAATTTATTCTGGAGTTATACGGAAACATTAACTGTGATTCAATCGAGGATCTGTTACCACCAGTACAACGGTCTCGTCTGACGTCATCGCCTACATATTGGAATTTCATCGAGATTCGAACTCGGATCTTATTAGAACTGTTTAGTGATAGGACTTGTATTTTTCAATCTTAGGATTACATTTTGGATTATATTCACAAACCGTAAGTCCTATTTTCATTGGTTTCTAGGGAAATAAATTATTTTGTTAAAACATACAAAGCTTGTTGGCTTCACTCTTTTCTCTTGTTATTTCTGTACGAGCCTACACGTAACAATATATATATATATATATATATATATATATATATATATATATATATATATATATATATATATATATAACTTTTCACGTGATGAATTGGATTTTTATTGTTATTCGATCTAAGATCAAGAAATAATCACACGTGCATGCTTAAGTACTACTTCATGTTGAAATTGAATAATAATTAAAAAAAAAAGATAACTCGCCGTTTTGTTGCGGAACTTTAGGATATGAATCTTAAAACTGCATAATAGCCCTGTTTCGAAATATCACCCTTTGTTATACGCCTACAAAAATCAATCACCTTTGCTATATTTCAAAAAATTGGCCTTATGGGGTCTTCTGCTGATGCCAGTTGCAATTATGTGATACTGTAATTACCTTTTTATTGTACAAGATTGAGGATTTTATCCATGGCAATCCATTTTAACTGCAAAATACGATTTCGAAAATAGAATTAGCTCAGATCTCGACAAAGAATGGCGGCCTTTATATAATCTTTAATCAGCAATTTGCTAATCCAATCAGAAAAAAAATGTTATGAGCAGAGTCACAAACAATAAACAACAGCGAGGACATTTTGTATCTTAACGATTGTAGTATTCTATTCGAAAAGCAAAACATCCCTATTTTCGTACGATAAAAACTCAGTAATCCTGAATCATGTACTTTACATTTCGAAACCAAAACCGTTATATAAGACGTATTTGATAAACGGCATCTTGGGGGTTTGAAACCTCTTTGAACGGCGCTTGAGTACATTCAGATACTAGTGTAATATCTTCAAGAAACATTTACAACAACTGAAGCAGAAAATTACAGCTGACGTCAAGTGGTTTATTCACAGAGGCTCGACTGCATAGTAAATGACTTACATTTACGGAGCAATTAATCTCTATCCAACATTAATCTTCTGTTTGCTAAGTGAATATGAGATGCATTAGAAATGTAATTAGCCTCTATTTTATGTGGAACTTTAAGTTGGTAAATGTATAGTGATCTGCCTTAACAATGCAGTTAGTCTCTATTTATGTAGAGCAATTAATTGACAAATGCAGATTATTGTGCACACCAAAGAACGGTACCTATGAGCATCTCTATGTTGTAAAGCACTAATAAAATGTAACTGGTGATAATCTGCAATACAATTAGAAATGTGCGTGATTTATCGATTCTCAAATATTTTCTTGTAAATGTTTCTTGTAATATTGTATCCGTTATACAGATATGTTTAGCTGACTTTCCCTTTCATATTGAAGGTAGTTACTATGCATTGTTTATATTTCTTTTCTGGTTGTGAAAATAGAATTAATTTATCGATCTGATTAATTTCACTGTAAACCGGCCAACCAATGTATTTGATATATTTACGTACATCAATTTTTAAATGTAGCTGATTCCCCACCACCCTGCATACTTGAAGTTGCAAAGATATGCAGAAGTTTCTTAGTTACTATTTGAGGGTTCGTCATACAAGCATTAGTCAATTTGACACCGGACAAATTTGAAATAAAGGTGAGTTTTGTCGTCAGGATAATTTTTTAAAATAATTAATGAAGAAGAAAAAGAAGAAGAAGAAGAAGAAGAAGAAGGAGAAGAAGAAGGAAAAGAAAAAAGACTAAAGTTACTATTGAAATATGAGGTAATATTTTGTTACAACTCTTATTGCAAAATTTAAAAACAATAAGGCAAATGCTAAGTTCATGTTCCCACAAACAAACATAATTTATGGTTCGCACAATAATTAGGATATAAATCATGAATAAATAGAAGACAATGATAAAAACTAATTTTACAAAATAAGGAGATAAACACAAAATGAGTTGCACCATATAATTGGTTCTTTTGAAATATTTGTTGTTGATTCTAACACTTACAGAATAATTGTATTTATATTTCAAACTAGAAGATACACGACTATGAATGGCCGAATGAAAGGTTTGCATGAATAAACCATCTTTCAAACTATTCAATTGTACCTCAGTTTGGTTAGAATAAAATTCATTTTTGTTTTGTCTTCTTTTCAAAATTTTGGGATGGTTTAACAATATTTTGATTTATCACATAGTAGGTACTCTTTACATAATTTTGATATGACAACATATTAAAATATCACACTATACGATTCTGATTGGTCCAAATAAGTCCATGAAATTCTTGCGCAATATTCTCTTTACTGATTATCTGCTGTCGTGGTAAAATTTTCTTTACCCCGTCTTCAGCAACATTTTTGTTTTTACTGTTACACTCAACATTTTGGCGGCCATTTTGTCGAATCGATTGGGGGAAAAGGTCATGTCTTGTCTAAATATGGCCAATTTAACCAAAAGTGGCTCGTTACGTCATGTGGCGATATTCATGCGCTGACCATAAACAATAACAACAGATACTTAGAGAGCTGGTCAACTGATGGCGGGGTGGGCGGTATACCTGTAACATGGAATCGACCCTTTAGACAAGAATGATTACATGTTAATATACTGAGAATTTCACATTGACGATATCACTGAGATTCAACTCAAACACCGCTATCTGAGTCATTCGAGTAGACGATTGACTGCTGTTATCATTTTAGACCTTTGTCTTTGAACGCGAAGAAAATCTTTCTAGCCTGCTATTTTTGTTTAAAAACTAAATATTTATAACCAGGAACATGTTAAAATGTATTCCCAAAATTTTCCCAGAGCCATTTTGAGAAATTCTATGATGACGAAATTAGACTCTTGTAAGGCAAAATGAAGGATAAGACCTGAGTAAACCAAATGTTTTCACCTACTGAAACCGGGCTCGAGCCTGTTATAACCTGTATGCAGAAATTATTAATAGGAGTAAATAAACTCACCTCTGTTCACATAAATATATAGATATAAACTGGTCTACGAAGTGAGAGAACCTTACCCAACCACAGCATGTATATGCGACAAAATAGCTCAAACGATCTAATGTTTCTTATTATGCAATGCAATTCCGACTCTAAGTAAAATTTGTTTATGTCTACTATAGTCTACGGTTCCAAATCGAATAACGCAAATATGCAGTCATAAATACATTGCTGCAAATATGGAATGTATGCATCTATAATCATCCTTTCACATGAATATCCAGCAAATGGAATGCTTAGTAGTGAAACTGACACACGCTTGCTGTTAACCATTACTCTAAACAAACTCGAGTCAAACTATATGACATCATACTGAACTTGCATAAATATTTTATGTTGTCTGAGTGAGTTAAATATTTTTTTATTCGGAAGGAAAGTTGCTATTTGAATTCATAACTGGCAAAAACTCTAACAAATCTTATTGGTTATAGAACTGCGGAAAAGAGAAAGGGCTAGTTTTTACCTGTAACAAAAGAAAGGTGCTACGACTGAGTCAGAATGAACGAAATGATTTCTTCTTATTTCTCTCATTTCTCCATTAAAATAAAAACTATCTGAGAAACAGAATCTCAAATGGGCAATGATTTAATATTGAATTTATGACACTCTTTGAATAATGTACATCTTTTACGAGCCTTGGCGAGCAAACGCTGGACATTATTCAACAAGTTTCATACATTCAATATTAAATCATTATCCATTTGAGATCCCTATATATGCAATGTTTAAAATGCATTCCCGGAGCTCGGCGACATTCAGATCAAAGGGAATTCCAACATTTATCTGTGCAAAGATAGAAAGACGAAATAAAGAGTTTGAACCTTTACGGCATTTATGTTATCAAATTAATGTCTCTAAGGCAGCAATCCTATACACTCCCAAATAGAAATGGAAAGATTTCCTACGGATACTGAGAAGCCATATTATTTGTAATTATTATTGTGTAAAGCAGTGGAAGTTGGTAGTTTTTACAACAGAAGATTCCGATCCTCTTTAACTGTAGTGGGCATTTTTTTATTGACGTATATATGCAAGCCACCTACACGATCCAAGCTGAATCTTGTCTAACCTTCCTGATCTTGATTAGTTTTTGTGCTATATCATAATGACATTTTGCAACGTGCAGCATAATCCTTTACAAGCAAGCCTGTTTGAGAATAAAAGATGTGTCCGTACTAATTTTAAAAAGTTATCAATTTGCTTCTGAAAATTCAGATATGGTAACAAGTTCCAGCCTCTGAGAGAGTGGGGGAGGTTAAAGTGTGACTATGTGTTCTTGAGTATGTTATCATACATGTGTATTCAAGTTGATTTCCACCAGTTCTTTTCGGTTTCATTAGATTGAAGTGGCATTTATGCTTTGTTTTGTTTTTTTAAAAAACCTTTGGTAGAAACAAATATTTAATGTATTCTTCAGTCTACGTTGGTTTAATAAGTTCCAAGACGACTTATTCAACACTGAGGTCATACATCCGAGAGTATAGTAACAATTGGATGCAGCAACCTGGCTGCTCGCTTTGAGAATGTTTTCAATTTCCTCCAGCAAAACATGGGAATGGGGGTCCCAAACTGTACGAGCATATTCAAATATAGGTGTATGACAACCCTTGAAAACAGATTCCTTTTCAAGTTACGTCTTAATGGGCCTAAAGTACGATTTGCACTTGTTCACAAAGCTTAAATTTGAAGCTTCCACGTTAGATCGATCACTAGTACTTACGACTCCTGAAAATTTTACCTGACTGAGGTTTCCTAAAGCCGTGATTTCAATGAATAAGACATACTGGTTTATAGCATTTCTTTCTTTTCATATGCATTATGTTCCAGTTTCTTAGGAGAGAATCATGTGTTCCATTTTTGTGTCCTCTGGTCTTTGTGTATTCAAGTAATTTTGTAGTATCTTGGAATTCTGCTGGGTTTTGATTGATATGTAGCATAGACAGTCATCTGCAAAGAGGAGACTTTTCTAAACAATTTTAATCATCTTATCATTGATGTGCAAGGAGAAAAACGCCCGTCCAAGTAGTGTACCTTTAGGTACTCCAGAAGCTAATATGAACAAACCAGATTTGGAACCATTTACCACCAAGTATTGTTCTCGAAACATAAAAGAGTCGATTAAATAAACTACTCTTTAACAACTCACAACTCGTAGGGGACAGTGTCAAAAGTTTCTTTCAAAGTATAAAGTAAATATATCTACTTGGTCACCTTTATCTAAATGTTTAGCCTTGTCATCAATACCAAGGTAGTTCTGTTTCGCAGCTGTGTAATTTCATCAAGACTTGTTGTTTGTTAAATAAGATATAGAAGTTACTATATGCTTCATGGTGTTAGAACAGACACTTTACAAAGAACACATGTGAGCAAGATTTTATCTCCTATAAGCTGTTCTCTGAATTAGAGACTATCGTCGCAGTGTCCTCTGTACCAACTATATATATAGTGGGATTCACTAGAATTCTGGTCCACACAGATTCTAATGCATTGATCAATTCGGCCAGAGACATCAAAGTAAGATCTTTATGTACCTGTAATTATGTAATAATACCACCAATCCACCTTAAAATGTTCAATCATTCCCAAATACATATATATATATGTCAAGTCTTTATGAAAGCCATCATTTCAGCATTTCTAGTTACAATGCATTGGGTTTTTTTTCTATGTATGCACCGGAGTGTACATGTGAACAGTTTTTCCGTTTTAATGTTTTTCTGGAACTGTGTACTTCGCATATTCACTAGTTATAAAGATAAATATGGTAGAGTAAATTACACGTAAATTTCCTTTTGTTATGATTTAGTTTCAAAAGCTGACAAATCAGAACGTTTCCCACTCTTTTTGGAGGGAATTTCACAGTAGCGTTTGTCAGTTCTATCAGGCTGTTGGACGGATCACATGGAGTCGCTACCACATATTGCTAAATAATTTAAGTTATATGTACATATAACCTACAGAATAGAAGTAGAATTGAAACTGAGAACTGTTTTGGTTCGTTTTGTTTCTTTATTTTCCATCCTGCTCCTTTTCGCGCTGCGAGCAGGGTTCCGTAAATAGAGGTTGGCACTATGTGGTATAATAGGGGATGACCTCTATATTGGGGTCAATGTGATGGCCTGGCTGTCCACCCAGTGACATCACAAGTCATCTGAACTAGCTCTCAAAGAATACCACCAGGCAAGACCGGAAATGGGTGTCTTTCCGTTTGTTGTTGTCATAGACTGGTTGTAAAAACCGGAAGTGACTTCTTGTTGACTAGATGATAAGTTCGATTCTTTGTGATTCTCATTAACACTGTTTCATTTTAACTGGATTTCTTTCAATGATTTTAATGCAGAAGTTCTATTCTTTCTGTATTATTATTCGTAGACTGAAGTTTTAGCTTCCCTTCTGATTCCGAGACTTTCAGAAATTCGCTTGATATTCTTGGACTCTCCATTTCACTCGAAACGTTTCTGAACTGATTTTTGATTCAAGGATGTATTCTACACAAATTGAAGGACCCCAATTCTCGATTTTTGGATTAAAGGACTGCAGTAACATTTATATCAATAGTTTAATTTTATATGACGTTCCATACGTTAGAACGTCGTCAGTCTAAATTGATTCATATTCGTATTTGAACTTTCTCCTTGCGTGATGACACATAAGACTATGTGAGATATATGCACTATTTCGTCTTATATAATCACTATAATTACCCGGGACAAGTTTTCTTTTCTGCTGCTGATTTATTTTTTAAAAAAAATTTAATTTGAAAAGAAATACACATTTGTAGTGTGATTGCGCTTCTGCTGAGAAGTATCATTGTCTTAGGTAACTCGTTGGTAATACTTTGCAGTCTGATTGGATTAATCGTTGTTGTCATATCCCACAAACAATGTAGCCCTGCCCTAGTGTAAACATTTTTGTTACATACGGGTAGGGATTCTGTGAAATAAATAATCAAGATTATAGTCCTGGACGAGAGTGGTTATAATATAGTCAGTATTGTAAGTTCGTGTGGAATCAGTTATTGTAAATCTACAATCTCATTCAGTAGTTGATTAGGACATCAAATGCAACCAGGAAAGAAATGTAGTAGTGAAAAAAGATTCATTGAAATACCAAGTTCATGATAATGCATATAGCAAGTTTTTTTTATGAAAACCATCATATCGGCATTTATAGTTACAATTATATATATATATATATATATATATATATATATATATATATATATATATATATATATATATATATATATATATATATATATATATATATATAAAATGGCCGTATTTTTTATTTATGCACCGGAATGTGCATGTGGACAGTTTTTCCGTTTTAATACTTTCCTGCTATTTTATACTTCGCAAAATGCAGCAGCAATGAAGATAAATATGGTAAAAGAAATTACATGTAAACCGTATAAATTTGGTTGATTTCTGTTTTTTGACTGTTTTGCCTTCGAAACCAAAATGTATTATTCCTCCTAACTCACCAGACAAGGATAACAGGTGTATGCTTATCAAGACTCTCTTAAATGAACAAATGGAACTAATTTCGACTGAAAACAGTCAGAAAATGTCTTAGTTACTAAACAGCGTCAAGCATTGATCCATCTTCCAGAGCGTGAAAAAAAAAAATGACCTGGAAGAACTGAACCATCCACATGATCCTTATTAGTTTCTCAAAGGTGAATAAAACCCCACAGAGCAAATACTACTCAATCAAATATTGTTTGCATCTAAATTATTTTTATTTCAAATTTCACAGCTATACGATCCTTTGGCAAAATAATGTGCATAGTGGGAGCATTGTAAGAATTAAATTTTACTTTGATCTGATTTTGTCCAGTTGAAAAGCGAAAAATGGCTACATTTTTCAAGAGTGCATTATTTAAACAGGCATCACCTACTAATTTATCTAGTTATTTTATTTAAATGTATAAAATAATTAGTTAAAAAATAAATCTGATGTTTAACAAATCAAAAAAGTTGGTTCCCTTATATATACACATTTTTCTACATTTGTTTTAATGAAATACGGGATATTAGTCATAAGTTCAAACACACCTAGACAATTTAGCTCATATGGGGCAATACATTCGAAACAACACATAAGTTATTCGCCATTTTCTTGAAAAATAAAAATCCATTTGAATAAGATGATGGAATTTATAGTGCAAGTGACCGTTCTCGAACTCACCAAATGACAAATATTCATTTTTTGTCACCCTCCCTAAAAGCGAAGAGGCTGAGTTCAATAAACATTTTATTTTCTGTTTAGACTTTAATGCTATTTTATGTTGAATATGAGTAAGTTTGTGGCCAGTAAGTCTCCAAGAAAAATTTTAGAAAAAGTATTAATTATTTTCTTAGGGACAAAATAGGACCGTCTCTCGGGAAGTGTGTGTGTGTGTGTGTGTGTGTGTGTGTACAACAATTTTAAACAAAATGCATGCTCTAAAAGGAAACAAAAAATAATTTCCTCATGCATTAACATCTGATTGGTTCAATTTGTGTTGCGATACCTTCAAAGGAAGCATTGCAATGATAAAACAGGCTGTTGATTGAACAGTCTCTACGTAATGACCACAATAAATTTTCTGCCAGCCATCTTTTGCTTCAGTGTTTTGTCTTGTAAACGAATATTACAACAGCGATCATTATACAAAAAATAGTGCACGGAGAGACTTAAAATTCTATATACATATATGAGCTTACGTCCTTTTTCGTGTGAAAAGGAATTTTTAGAGATGGATGCCGATATCTACATTATGGCATGACAGTGTTCTCACTCAGCTGCCCTGGGTGAACGTAACCCTGGTCGACAAACGAAAATTCACAAAATTTAACCGTTTTCTGTCACTGAAGAAACGCCTTGATAAATAAAATTACTCGACGTTAACGCCACGCTTAGATTACTGATAAGCATCACCGTAATCGCAGATACCAAGAAGAAACGGAGAGCTAGGTGTGACACTCTAATCAGCTGAGTTACTTTCCTTGTCAATTATTATATATTTTAAAAGAGACAATGCATAAGAAGTGTCATAAAACAGCTATTTTCACACTTTGCATAATTTGTGCAAGATTTGCACCTATTTCGGCGTCACACTTGTGTACAATACCTTTGATTATACTTAAAACTGCAAAGCGTGGCTTGCTATTTGGTCGTAGCAATGACTATACTTAAAACTGCAAAGCGTGGCTTGCTGTTTGGTCGTAGCAATGACTATACTTAAAACTGCAAAGCGTGGCTTGCTATTTGGTAGTAGCAATGACTATACTTAAAACTGCAAAGTGTGGCTTGCTATTTGGTCGTAGTAATGACTATACTTAAAACTGCAAAGCGTGGCTTGCTATTTGGTTGTAGCAATGACCAAAATGTTTATTCTTATACATTAACAATTTAATGGATCCATGACGTACATCACGATGCCCGCAAAAATGGACCAAATTAATATCGAAATAATTCGATGACAAGATCTGGCTATAAAACTGATATTGATATAGCAACAAGAAATAGAAAGTTTTAACCGGAATCAATGCTAACCATCTATTTTGATGACATAAGATGAAATTGACAAAGATCTTGAATTAAGATATCGAATAATTTATACAGTTAATAGACTAAAATATCCTTCTAAGACTAATAATATTATCAACCATGCCAATGATATGAACCAAAAAATACCAATTAAAATCAACAGCTATTATGGAATGCTACTGCGTCTTTGTAGGATCTTGAAGAAAACAACAACTGATATCCAAAATGCGTGCTGAAAGACATGGACCGTTACAGTTTCATCCAGGATGACAAGTCTTACCGCATCGTTCAAGGTTAGAAAAGCGCAGCTTTGGTCGAAGGCATCTAAATGGGTCCTGTTGTGTGTGTGTGTGTGTGTGTGTGTGTGTGTGTGTGTGTGTGTCTGTGTGTGTGTCTGTGTGTGTGTCTGTGTGTGTGTCTGTGTGTCTGTGTGTGATTTGGATTTTTAACGTAGCTTTAACAATTTTTTCAGTCATATCGCTACGATGTCTGCAGTATGGCAGTTTATAGTGATGTCTAGCACTGGGACATCATGCCGCAGACATGTAGCATGATGTCCCACCCAGTCACATTATCCTGACACCAGGCCGACCAGTTCTAACACTAACCTCTTAATGCTGAGCGCCAAGCGAGGCAGCTGTTAGTACAATTTTTTTTAAGTCTTTGGTATGACTCGACAAGAGATCGAACCCACGACCTCCCGCATCCGACGCGGACGCTGTAACCACTAGGCCACCGGAGCGGTTGGTCCTGTTTTGAATGAGGGACTTACGTTACTCATATTGTCAAATCTTGTATCGTATTCTCTATGCCAATCAGTTATCACTAGCTTAATATAACAAGTTCAAATTGGAATTATCTTAAATCCCTTTAGCACTTTGTTTCATGATTTTGAACAGTATTACTGTAGACCTTTCACCGTTCTCCCAAGCCTTGACTTTGCCCCTCTTACCCCTAACGGACTCGGAATGAATGTAGAAAAGACCAATTACCTCGGCACTAAATAGCCTACTTGTGCTGATGTGCCGTTAAACTTCAAACTAAACCAAACCAAATCCAGCGCTTTAGAATTTAGGTTGCCACTAACAGAACAAATGAATATTGATGCAGGCTTACCATATAAACCTATACAATAAACTGAACAGACCAAGATAAGCCCTCTCAATGTGTGAATGGTGGACGCGGTTGGATGCGCTGTATGGACAAAAACGTAAACTGTACACTGAACTTATCACCGTTGGCACGTTAATGTATCGACAAAAAACTTGGAAAGATAATTCACTTTGTAATGACCTTGTTATTCTTGATACCTAAGTGCATCAATAATGCTTTTATTTATTTTTAAAAAAGTATTCCACTGATCTTGGCATACTTGGCACCTTAGGGCATCGATGAAAATTAATTTTTTTAAAAAGTTGATGTTAATATTGAATAATTAACATTTAGTGCCACCGTGGGTGTTTTGTCAATTACTGAAGTGACATCCATAATCGATTTAGCATATGTCATCAACGCTATCCAAGCCTATTACTGTTTTTCATCTCATGTAAAATGTAGCCACTAGCCAATACCATTAGACGCTTGTTGGAATTAAATTTATAACGACAAGAACATTGGTCACAACATCGACAAGATAAACTTTGCTTATTTCGCCCTTCTTTTATCCTAGTAAATTAGACATCAGCATGTTATTTTTATGGACAGTGACTATTAATGTAATGGTAAAACTATCACTAATCATCTGCAAGTTTAATGTGTTCCATGTAGCAGCAGTACCTCCGAAAATGTGGCTCTCTTCTTCATCTTTTACATTTATTTACTTCTTTTCTGTTGCAATCTTGATTTCATTCCTGGCATGTCAAGGATTGTGTTATGACACTTACACTCAATGGAGTCAATAAAAAGAAGCATATTTAATCTTTTAGTTTAGTTAGTTAAATTGTGTAATATGCCTTTTTAGACGGTACGTGTAACTGTATGCCACATGACACAGAGTGAACGCTTGCTTTTCTGAGCGATTTTTCACCTAGAATATTGGTTTATTCGAACCACACGTATATCCTCCGTTCTTGCAGATTTCTTGCTTACTTTTACGGCACAGAAATGAATAAAGGTGAATATGGTGCTGAGGCAAGTAAATGAAGTGATGTGCTGAAAGACACAAAACGATAGCCAGCCCATGCCAATCTGATGGCAGGAGTCGAACCGAGCCATTCTAGTCGCTTGTCGGCCACGCTTACCATTAAGACACCGCGTATCTCCGCTCATGTGAAACAGGTACATATGTATACCCAAAACTCGTTAATCTTATTTTCCGAAATATTTGTCAATGTCCCTGAGGAGTTAGGGTACATTTAATTTTAGTTTATGTCGTCTACTAAGTGAAAAAGGGATCAATTATCACAGATGAGGGCTCCAAACAAACCAGAACCACTTTGCAGGATTGCCCAGACAACAGCAACAATAACAAGGTTGAGACCAATATGGAAAGATACCAACATTGTTTTTGGTTCCAAAATAAGGCTGATGCGCTCTATTGTCATATCTATCTTTCTGTATGCTTGTGAAACATGGACGCTCACATCAGATCTACAAAGATGGGTTCAAACCTTCGAAATGAGATGCTACCGCAAGATCTTGGGTATCTCATACATTGACCATGTAACCAACGAAGAAGTCCACAACAGGATCCAACGAGCCATCGGATGAAGACCTCTTGACCACTGTAAAAAAGCGCAAACTGAAGTGGTACGGTCATGTCTCAAGATCATCTGGACTGGCAAAAGCAAACTTGCAAGGTACAGTGCGAGGGTGCTGAAGAAGAGGCAGACAGAAAAAGAGGTGGGAAGACAACATTAAGGAGTGGACAGGCATGGGAGTTGGAGATTCCCAAAGAGCAGTAGAGAACAGGGAAAGATGGAGAGAATTGGTTGCAAAGTCAACTGTGGTGCCCCAACGATCTCTTCGGTTAAGGGATTGATGATGATGACGTCGACGACGACGACGACGACGATGACGACGATGATGATGATGATGAAGCGAAAACGCAGAGGAGTAGGTTAAATATTTAAGTGATGCACAGGACATAATTTACAAGATGATAAGCCATCTCTAAAAGGTCTACACATCCCTGAACTGTGTGTTGGTCATCCTCAGACCTGAAACAAGTCTCATTTGGATCATGGTTCAGCCGTGTTTGGGAACCTGTTGGTAGCTGTCGGAACAAAGTGTAACCGAGGCTGAGACATGGTTCAGGAGAAACAAGATGTTGGATACAAGTAGATGAACAGAAGTAATATGGTGGACAGGAGGCAGTCATCTTTGTTCATACTCCACCCGTTCTCATATGTGAACAAAGATCATGCTTCTGGTTCACTGATTCTCGGTCGGAGAATCGCAACACCCCCTGACAGTCCACTGCTATTTCAAAAGGGAATGGCTGAATGTCAACATATTTCGCTTCTGTTACATTTTATAAAACAAACAATATTTGGAGCACTGAATTAAGTAATAAACAGTAATAATATTAAATATTGAAATAATGGCTTGTATGAAACTTTAATAACTTCCACGAGGAACGATGGGTTATGTGTTTGTACGTGAATAAGATGTGCTATTTAAGAATTAGTTACATCTGGGCACGGGAGAACTGAGCGAGAGGGGAAGGGCTAGATATGAAACTTTCCTCAAATACATTTATAACTGCGGATAAGTAAAAGTGCATATTCAAATGCAATACTGACCAGAAGTCCCGTTAAAACTTTACAGCCCATCCCTGATAAAATAAACTCCAGGGGACCGGGAAAATTATTTAACCGTGATCAACATTTGAAGTAATTTATGTGAGATAGGAGTCAGAAAACAGTACAATTTATCAGTATTTCTTTAAAGAATAAAAAGACCGACTTTAATCGATATAATCGACACAAATGAGGTTAGCATTGGCAAAATAAAGGTGCAATATCAAAATTATATAGCAACTGTTCGCTAAAAGGTCGATGACTTTCAGCTAGATTGATTTCTTTTAATACTCTTAACATGTAAAATGCAACAAAGGAAACTTAAAGCATATATTTGGATATTATTATTTACTGACATTTTGGGGTCGGAATAAAATAAAGATTTTGTCGATACTATACTTGAATAAAGGCAAAAAAATTCTTTGCAATAGCAGATTTGCATTTTCCACAGCCACAATTGCATAAATTTGAAAATCGATTAAGAGTTTTCTTCTCTTGTTTTGCATCTACATGCTGAATGACAAGCTGAAACCGAGAGTTCAATTCATTTCATTATTGCAAACAATGCAATCTTATATTCATGAGAGAGAGAGAGAGAGAGAGAGAGAGAGAGAGAGAGAGAGAGAGGGAGAGAGAGATCATAATTTAATCTAATAAACACATCACTTTTGACTTATTCAGCAATACGAGCGTTGTTTCTTCAAGTAAAAGCCATATGTCAATTATACGGACAACTCTTCACGGTAGTCACCAGCTTTGTTCATTCTGAGAATTTAAAAGTAACAATGAGTGACAAGCTGACCTAAAAATAAATGATTTTTATCTTAAGCTGGTGTTGTACTAAGCGATTCATACTAAAAGGGAAGAAATAGAGGCGATACGGGAAGATCGCAAGAGACAGTTTACTTCATGTTAGACGACATTCCGTATTAACCTTGTTAATATTAAATGGGTTTTACTGGATATTATACATTTTTGTGGAGCTTAAGTAAACTGGGAATACCTTTCTTAAAGCATTTATCATATTCCACACTGCCCACACATACGGTCTAAAACTGGAGCTGAGGTTGTATTGAATTTCTTCTGAACTATACTTCTGCAGTACAGGCATGTTCTCTCGCTTCTTGGAATCATTCATATGATTATGCACTCGAATATATTTCACTCTTGTACGTGTTCGCGGATTTCACTTTGCGAACAACAACAAAAGGAATCGAATATTTACACCTAATACGTTATTGTCAGTTACTCCGAACAATTCATATCAGTACAAAGATGTTTAACAGCTTATTTGCGTAATGAATTAATATGCTCATTGTAAAATAAATGTTGAAATAAATATTTTCCAGAGTAAAGAACAAGAAAACGTAATGAGAAATCATGATAAGTAAGGGAAACTTATTTGGAAACAATTTTATTCAACTGTTCGTGTTAACAAATATCCTTTCAATAAATTAGGCAGTATTCTTCGTAAGACTGAAGTTTTAATTTGCATAAGTTTTACTCTGTTTTTGCAAAGGAAGAATTTTCCTACCTGTGTTCTTGGATATCCTCTGTGTGTTGTGTGTGTGTGTGTGTGTGTGTGTGTGTGAGAGAGAGAGAGAGAGAGAGAGAGAGAGAGAGAGAGAGAGATTTGGAACTTTAACGTAGCTTTAACCATTTTTCAGTCATACCGCTACCGTGTCTGCATATGGCAGGTTATAGTGATGTCTAGCACTAGGGCATCGTGCCGCAGACATGTAGCATGATGTCCCTCCCAGTCACATTATCCTGACACCAGGCCGACCAGTCCTAACACTCACGAACCTCTTAATGCTCAGCGCCAGAATATACTTTCGGATACGATAAAAGAATAAACAAACACACAAACCCAGACAAGCAGAAAACATCTAGGTTCTCTATTTTTAGTTCCATTGCAGACCAAGGAGTGGTTTATTTTTATTTTTAAATATTTTGGATATCTTTTCACTTTAAGGGGAGTGGTAGTATTAAATAACACTTTCAAAACAAAGGTGTATGTTTCTCCGGAAATAGTGTTGACGTGTGTTGACTTCGGATTAATTCCAACTTTTAGTTCTTAATAGTAAGGTGATAGAGTCATTCAATTTCCCCAAAACAACTAACACATTTTGCTTTCTTTTATTCAAACCTTCAGTTACTAAAACTCATAGTCTATTAAAAAGACTACTTCCAAACTTTACTTGAATTTTGTTTTCATAAAAAGAAATAGAGTACACACAAACACACACACAAACGATTTTTTTTTTTTAAATTAGGAATTACGCACTTAACACGCCGTCATTCAAGCTAACGTTGTCTCTGATCATATTTTGACATACAGCATTTTTGTGCATTTTAAATTAAAATAAACGATTCATCATTGCTGCATTAACGGATACACATTTTCATATACTGCTATATTATAAGAAATAATTATTAGCATTATTGTAATGTGTATCCATTGTGAAAACCGGGATGACATCATGGAGCCATTTCATCAAAGCAGCATCAATCAATCAATCAATCAATCAATCAATCGAGAGAGAGAGAGAGAGAGAGAGAGAGAGAGAGAGAGAGAGAGAGAGAGATTTCAAATTTATTCCATTATTCTGAATATGTAAAATCTGGAAAATATGGATTCATTACCCTTCGATGAATGAAGCGAAAAATAATATTGTATCGGCATATTCGATAGTTTATGTACTTCAAATGTTCTTAGTTTCTGTCTCTCAGTTACATGTTATTGCCACTTTTCTTCCTCTTAAGTCAGCTCTTGTATTTGTCAGTTTCGTTGCCTGACGTATGCAGACCGCAAAGCTCTGCTCCAATAGAATCCACTCTGTGGCTGCATTGAGTTTGGTATATAGTAGTGTGTTCGATAAACAGCTAACTATACTACAAAAGACGCCCTCTCTTCAGGTAAATGTATCCTATAAACGAAAGCGAGCTGCAGGCAACCAGGGGTCTGAAAATCAAACATCGCAGCCCGAGAAAGTGAAGAAGCAATTATTTCAAGCATGGCTGATATTTATAGAGAACGCAGATGCAGCAATGATTTTGTATGAAGATTGATGTACGGTACTAACTTATTATGACAACTTTTGATACAAATATTTTATCCGAGTTAACTGAAGTTTCATTTGAATAAAATTCATGTCTTTGAAGATTTGCCGATACATAATATAAATACCGAACGTTTATCAGTATTTCAGGAAAGAAAATATTAGGCTACGAGAACTGGCATATTGAACTGCATAAAAAATCGGAAGGAAAGTGCTTGGTTTGATTGGACATACCTGGAGAAACCGAACGGAAAGGCGACAAGCAATGAATCTGATAATTCCCAAAAGTGTGGCAAGCCTAAATATAAGAGACACATCAGGAATAAATTCTACTAGTTTCTTAGCAATCACGGAACACAATCTCTCGTATGAACTTTCAACGGAATCCTTTACATGGTCCAAAGATTACAGACACGTTCATGAAATGAATTACAGCTCGGAAAACAGTAGTATTCCTAACCCCGACTACTTTTATTACATAGGTTCAATGGAATACCCTTTGGATATCTACAAGGACGTACCGTTATGGGAGATTGTATTGAAGATCGTTCTCTATTCCATCATCATTGTGGCCTCCTTGGTTGGCAATTTTTTGGTAATTGTAGTGGTACTGAAGAACAAGCGAATGCAGACGGCAACCAACTTCTATATTGTCAACTTGGCTGTGGCGGATATTTTGGTGACTGTTGCCTGTACCTGGGTCCAGTTGGTCAATCACTTGACCAATTCATGGATCTTAGGAACGTTTTTCTGCAAGTTCAACAGTTTTGCCCAAGGTAATTAATCAGTCTTATTTTGCATTATTTAACAGTTTGATAATGTTCATTTCGTAACTTTTAAGTGATGATATAACGATTATGTCTGTCAGCATGATGATGTTTCTTTATATGCAATTTTTCATGTATTTTAAACGTATCCTCCCCTAAGTAAAGATGTACAAATTTTGAGAAATTGTTTAAACTCCAAGAAAACATGTTAGTCCAGCGGTTTTATTTTTTATAAACGGACTTAACATTTAGAGATAACAGTACGAAGATATGACATAGTTTTAAGTCATTTCTATATATTGTGTCGTAGTAATGAATTAGTCGTTATAAGTGTCGTCCCTCTGAAACAATGATACGTCAGCCTTGTCAAGCCAATATGTACAAGTAAGAACATATATATATATATATATATATATATATATATATATATATATATATATATATATATATATATATATATATATATAATTATTATTATTACGGAAGTTAAAAAAAACAATGCCTATTTAGCATGTACTTACATTAATAGTTCAATTTTTAATAAATAAAATGTTAACTTTTTATTCTCTGATATATTTCTGCTTCAGTTATAATAATAATAATGGCAAGGAACGACAATATCTTTGTGTTATATATATATATATATATATATATATATATATATATATATATATAT